>JAMAJE010000152.1:0-87173 GCA_023629255.1 Pichia sp. PB3310
ATCTTCTTGTATAAACATTTCTAAATCTTTATCATTATTAATCATTATTTTTGCCAGATGATTATATAAATGTCTTATTGTATCACCTTCAATATTGACTTTTGTGTTTTTTACACCTCCAAATACTTGATCCAATCCACCAAGAAATTCCACTTTCACTAACACCATTTTACAGTATAATGAATAATTAATGGCTAAACAGTTAACTAAATGAATCAATCAAATTATTTATTTATTAATAATTTTTCATTTTATTTCATTCATTTACTTTGATTTAATTTAATAATTTTTTTTTTTTTTTTTCAAACTAGTAATTTTCCTTAAGAGGCACAACAAAGCATAAAACACAAAGAATAGAATAGTGCGGAGTAAAAAAAATACAAAAAAAAAAAAAGGAAATTGTACGTAGTACGCTCTAAGCATATGTACTAATTATTATTCACTCTCTTTTAAAATCAGTCATCTTTATTTCATTATTATCATGTAATGTAAGTTATACATTATATAAGTGTTTCTTTTCCTTTTTATTGCTTCTTTTTTTTTTTATCATTATTTGATTTTTTTAATAGTTTTCAAACTGTTAAAATATTTATTTCTATTAGTTTTTTCTGTTTCCAAATAACTTTAATATCACAATATGCCTATGCTTAAAGATCCTTCGGTTAAATACAAACCATTTGACCCTCAAATCACTCTTACTGATCGTCAATGGCCATCAAAAAATCTTATATCACCTCCAAGATGGTTATCAACAGATTTAAGAGATGGTAATCAATCATTACCTGATCCAATGACAATACCTGAAAAGAAATTATATTTTAAAAAATTAGTAGAAATTGGTTTTAAAGAAATTGAAGTTGCATTTCCAAGTGCTTCACAAATTGATTTTGATTTTACAAGATGGTGTGTAGAAAATGCACCATCTGATGTTTCAATTCAAGTTTTATCACCTTGTAGACCTGATTTAATTAAAAGAACAGTCGAATCTTTAAAAGGTGCAAAACGTGCAACTATTCATATTTATTTAGCAACTTCAGATTGTTTTAGAAATGTTGTTTTCGGTATGACACCTGATGAAACAATTGAAAAAGCAACTGAATGTACTTCATTAGTTAAATCTTTAACAAAAGATGATCCATTACAAAATCAAACTTATTGGTCATTTGAATTTTCACCAGAAACTTTTTCTGATACTTCACCAAATTTTGCATTAAAAGTTTGTGAATCTGTTAAAAATGCTTGGGAACCAACAATTGAAAATCCAATTATTTTTAATTTACCTGCAACTGTTGAAATGTCAACTCCAAATATTTATGCTGATCAAATTGAATATTTTTCACGCAATATTTCAAAAAGAGAAACTGTTTGTATTTCTTTACATCCTCATAATGATAGAGGTTGTGCAGTTGCAGCTGCTGAATTAGCTCAATTAGCTGGTGCTGATAGAGTTGAAGGTTGTTTATTTGGTAATGGTGAAAGAACTGGTAATGTTGATTTAGTTACCTTAGCTTTAAATTTATATACTCAAGGTATTTATCCAAATTTAGATTTCTCTGATATGTCAAGTATTATTGAAATTGTTGAAAAATGTAATAAAATACCTGTTCATCCAAGAGCTCCTTATGGTGGTCAATTGGTTGTTTGTGCATTTTCTGGTTCTCATCAAGATGCAATTAAAAAAGGTTTTAAAAAATATGAAGATCAAGTTAATAAAACTGGTGATATTACTTGGTCAATGCCTTATTTACCATTAGATCCAAAAGATATTGGACGTACTTATGAAGCAATTATTAGAGTTAATTCACAATCTGGTAAAGGTGGTGCATCATGGATTATTTTAAGAAATTTAGAATTAGATTTACCAAGAGGTTTACAAATAGATTTTTCAAAACATGTTCAATTAGAAAGTGAATGGAAAGGTAGAGAATTAAAAACAAAAGAAATTATTGATTTATTCAAAGATAAATATTTCTTATATGATGATAATGATGAAAATGATAATGAAACTGTTTTATTATTAAATTTATTTAAATTATCAAATTATAAAATTTTAAATGATGAAGGTTTAAAAAAAATTATTTCGTCATTACATTCAAAGAGTAAAGATTTTGAATTAAATGGTATTGGTAATGGTCCAATTTCTGCTCTCGCTAATGCATTTTCAACTAAATTTGGAATTAATTTTGATGTTGTTCATTATAATGAACATACATTAGGTAAAGATTCTAATTCTAAAGCTGTTGGTTACATCGGTTTAAGAATTGGTAATCACGATAAAATTATTTGGGGTATCGGAATTAATGAAGATGTAACTGAAGCTGGTTTATCTGCCTTGGTTAATACTTTAAATGCTTGTATTAGAGATAAAATTATTAAATTTGATTATTAATAATTATTTATTTAAAATTTTGTTTAATTTTTTTTTTTTGTGTGTTTTAAAAAAACCTTCATAAAACTAGTATGAAACGTATTAGATATATTTTTAGAGAATTTTATTAAAGAAGGATTAGAAATCAGAATTTCATAAAAGTTTTTCTTATAGTTCAAGTTTGGTGTTTAGCGCTGGGTTGAGCGCTGAGCCACTACTTCAAAACTTGTAAATTAGACTAAAAAAAGATCCTATCTGAATGTTAATTTCTAAATATATAACTCGCACATAATAAGAAATGAGAAAGATCATCTCCATACTCCATACTTTTTTTTTGTTTATTCATTCCAAATCTTTCCAACTTAGCAGGATACTGTAAACTCCTTTTTTAATTAGTGCCTGTGCAAGGGAGAATGCAGCTTTATTTTAATGAATCCACACAAGCATTGGCTATTTGTTCCAACAATTATGCTCTTGTTTTAATGGATAAATCCAACTGTCATGATCAGGATGTTTCAAATAATAATGCAAATTATCATAACCACCATTACAACAATGCACCAAATCAAGACTCTACTTCACCGCCAAAATGTTTTATTGAATTTTTACCACAAAATATGGTTCAACTAAATAAATTTCGACGTATTCTGACAGAATTACATGGATTTCTAGGTTTGATAGCTATCAAAGGTACTATATATGTTGGCTTTATTAGCGGTAAGTCTAATGTTGGGCCTTTAATTCCAAATGTTAACGTTTGTCAACTTATAAATACTATTTTTGTCAATTTTTCAGGTGAGGTCTTTACTCTAGCAAATCAACTTAATTTCGGTCCTTCTCAACTAAATCAACCACTACAACATTTACAACAATTTGAAGATTCTTATGAGAATTTGGAAGCTTCATCATCAACATCAAGGATCACATCAATTATGAAATTATTAGAAACTGGTACTTTTTATTATTCATATAACACTGATTTAGCTGTAAAATCTCAGGATTGGGATCTTACTAATAAAAATGAATATTCTTATACTACGGTTGAAAATTTACAAGATGATTATGCAGGTAGATTTGTATGGAATGTTAATTTATTAAACGAGCTGTCAACATTTCGTAATAGATTATGCAATGAAGAAAAAAAAAATTTTGATCAGGGCAAATTTTATATAACTTTAATAAGGGGATTTGTTCGAAGGGAACTCATTAATAGTGATGGGACAAACTGGATAACAATCATTTCGAGACAAGATTCTAGGAAAATTGGTTCTTTATTTGGACCCGCTTGTATGGATGATGAAGGTAACGTTGCGAATTTTGTTGAAACAGAGATTTTGGTTTATACAGGTCAGAGTTTAGTAAGTTTTACATTAATTAAAGGTAATGTTCCATTATTTTGGAAATTAGATAGTCATTTACTGTCAACTAAGATTGAATTCCCTAGAAGCTTAGATGCCTCCAAACATGCATTTAATAGATTTTTTGAAACGTTATGCACAGAGTATAAAATGATTTTTGTTCTTGATGCTCTAAGTCTGAAAGGTAATCAACCTGAGTTGAGCGAAAGATATGCAAATGCAATTATGGAATTGCAACGTGATAGAAAAGAATTATGTGTTGCATATAAAAGGCTTACGCAACCTGGTTCTTTTGGTTTGAGTAATAAATTGAAGGGAAAAAATGATTATATGAGTTTGCTGTTACAAGATGAAAATATTCTTACTGCCTTATCTAACTATTCAGCAAACCAATTTGATTTTACCCAAGAAAAACAAGTTTCGAGACAAACAGGTAGTTTTATGGTGAATACCTTAGATTCAAATGACAGGGCTAATCATTTAGAATGTAAAATTAGTGAAATGTTTCTTGAAAATTTATTTGGTTCAAACTTTAGTTCTGAAATTTGGACAAAACATAATATTCTATGGTATTCCAATGGAACTGCATTAGGTAGATTGTCTGATACTTATAATGCATCCATTAAAACTAAAAATAAAACAGGTGGATTGATAGGCAAAGTCGCTGAACAAGGGAAAAAATATGCAGGACAAAGCAGAAAATACGTTGTTGGTACAAATAACATTTCAGCTACTTCGAGTACAGGTAGACAAACACAATTTGATAAACTATTGGGTAGAAAAAATAAAGAAGTTCAGGTTGAATTAATTGATCCAATTCATGATCATGTTTTGCAAGGTTTAAATAAAAGAAGAGATGAATTTACCAGTCTGAAAAATTTACAAATTTATGCAATTACTTACAATGTTAATGCAATTTTATATGATGGTAATTTGAAAGAGTTATTATTTCCTGATGAAAGTTTTTCCGCCTATGATTTAATTGCAATTGCCTTAGAGGAAGTTATTGAATTAACACCAAGTAAAACCATGGCAATTGATTTAAGAACGAGAAATTTTTGGGAAAGAAAATTTAAAGAAACTCTAAATGCAGAACATTCTAAGAAATATACTCTTTTGAGAGGTGAACAATTAGGAGGAATATTACTTTTGGTGTATGCTAGCACAAAAACAATCGATAACATTAAACATGTTGAAACGAGTGTTAAAAAGACAGGTTTTAAAGGTATGAGCGCAAACAAAGGTGGTGTCGCAATCACATTCACATTTTCAACACATTCGAGGATTTGCTTTGTTGCATCGCATCTAGCAGCTGGTCAAAGTAATAGTGAAGAAAGGCATCAAAATTACAAAACTATAATTAATGGTTTAACATTTAAAAAATGCAAAAATATTAAAGATTCAGATATTCTCATATGGATGGGCGATTTGAATTATAGGATTAGTTTACCTAATGATACAGTTAGAAAGATGTTGCATTATAAGCCGCCATATGCTTTAAACACGGCCAACAATAACTTGAGTACCGAAAGTTTTATTAGTGAAGATATATCTTTATCTGATCTTGAAAATGGCAGTTTGTTAGAAGAAATGGAAGCAAATGGAAAAGATAGGGCAAAATCTATTTTAGAGCAAGAAAGAGAACTTGAAAGTGAAAACGAAAATGAATTACAGGAAAAAATTCAAATAGAACACACACTTCAATCAAATATTGAACATATGGGTAATTTAACTGTCACTGCTGAAAACTTATCTAATCCCTCACTTCTCGTCTATAATTCGGATTCTTTGGATTCAGTTAATTTAACAGATGACAAAACATCAAAAAAGAATCCAACTCTGTCCTCATCCTCTGTTAACTTAGCTAGAAAGCAAAATGATAATGAAAATAAATTAAAAACTGAAAATAAAAATAAGATTTATGGTACAAGCCAAGAAAAATTGAACAGCACTTCTAGCACTCAACTGAGTGTGGGTGAAGAGGATAGAACAATTCAACAATTATTTGAATATGATCAATTAAACTATCAAATGTCCAGAGGTCAAACATTTCCTTTTTTTGATGAAATGGAAATTCATTTTAAGCCAACGTATAAATTTGACAAAGGTACAGATTATTATGATACTTCAGAAAAACAAAGGGTTCCATCATGGACTGACAGAATTTTAACATATGTTAAAAATAAAAAAGCTACTTATTTAGAACAACTAAGATATAATAGTATACCGAAATATAAATTTAGTGACCATAAACCGGTTTATGGTATTTTCCTTGCCAAATTAGAAATTGTTAATGATTCCATTAAATCTAAAATTGAAAAAGAATTATATGATATTACAAAACAAAAACTTTATGCAAATGATACTGGTGGCATTTTAGCACCTGGCGTTTTAAATTTATTGCTTGCCGAATCAAGATTCAATAAAGTTTTGAAAAAGAGGTTACCTGCGCCGTCTAGTAAGGTTTCAAGATGGTGGATTGCAAAGGACAAAGATGGAGTTAGCACTGATGAAAAACTTGGCAAAGTCAAAATTAGATTCCCAGAACTCGATAGTGGTGAATATATTATTAATCCAAAGTTACCAACCAATCCATTTATTGAATACGATCAATCAAGATTTGTTTTACGGAACGAGATATGAGTTAAAAAAAGAATGTATAAACTTTATAAAACTATTAACCAGTTTATTCTTTCTAAGTTTAAAATAAACAAAAAAGATATTTAACAAAGCTCGTAAAAGCAAAAATACAAGTTAATCGACAACTGCAGGATTCGAACCTGCGCGGGCAAAGCCCAAAAGATTTCTAATCTTTCTCCTTAACCACTCGGACAAATTGCCAGTTACATTTTTCGGACCAGCCACTATTAATCTGATTAATGGATATCACGTGATTTTTTTCAAAACATGAGTTAAAAACGTGATGCTCGGTGTATTTTATCTGGTTAGGATAACCCATCTAACATTTTTGGTGTTAACGGGCATAATTTTTATTAGAATAAACAAATACATTATTCAATAAACAAATTTTAGCCACTTCTATTAAAAAAAGATAACAGAATGTTGAAAATAATGCCAATTTCTCAAAGTAAACGATTAATTTGATCCAGTTACGGCGTAATTGTTGTTAAAAGAATCTTCTAATAATAATATGACTAATATCCGCTTTGTCATTAAGGGATATAATCTTGCTCAGCCATTAAAAACATGACTTTGTTGAGTTAACTTCTTTTTATTCTGATAGTCTGATAATAACTCTAAAGCTATTTCTTTATATGTTCTTTGCTTATCAAAGAGGGATATTTTCCTCTTCATCTTCTTTACAATTTATTTAGTAGTTTATGCGCTATTTGACCAAGCAATTATCACACAATAGATTGGATCTTAAAGCAGAATTAATAAAATCCAACAATTGTAGATTCTTTAATTTTATCAGTAAAACTTACGTATTATTTAAATGTTGTTTGTCTATGAAACTTCTTCCATGCTTTTTTTAGAGATTATTCAGTATTCATGTCTTTACATAAAGATGGGCTATCAAATTAGGATTAGACATTGAACACCCTAGATGCGTAAACGAGTAAAGGATAAATCGGCAACTCCACGATTCGTAAGAAGCTTTATTCTCTTTTTAATTTTTTTGGTATACTTTATTCTTCTTACGCTGTTCCAAGAATTCTACTAAAAGGTATCAGACTGCTTTAATTCTGCCGTATGCAAGGTTATCTTTCCTTTATCATCGACAAATAGAAATTTTATATAAAAATTCGATCTTGGAACAACTTATATTATGGCCTTGATTGCTTTGTAGAGTAGTTGCGAAGCACTGCCAATATACCAAAAACCTTCAGCAAAAGGTAAGAATAAGATACATATATCAAGCCAATAAATACCTAAAAGTAGTCATTTGAGCCATTCTGGAAAGACATTTAATTAGTTGAATTTATCTCTTGGTATTCAAGTAATAAAAATGTACCGTAGGGATCAATGACGTTACCAATAATTCATTACATTGATAGAAAAGTTGGAAAGAGAAACCAAACATTAAAAAATGATCTAAAGTCTAGTGCATATTTATTTAATAAAGAATAATTTAGTTTTATTTAGTTCCATTCATGTTTATGTAATTTAGTAAAAATCTAAAAAAATAAAATAAACGCTTTTGATGTTGAATGTATTTAAAAATTCAGTTCTAATATATATATATTATTTTGTCTCAACAAGTTCCTATAAAGACTGTATAAAATTCTTTTCAGATTAGGACTTAATTTTCTATGGAGGTTACAAGAAAGTGAACAATAGCACTAAGAACAGGAGACATAGCTGTGTATCATAATTGAGCACAATTAAAAATGTAATTAAGTTGAAGGAATCATTAAGAAAAAGAAAGTGCTACAATGAATAATGTTTGCTTCTTCTTAAATATGATATTTTAGAATAATTCTTCAACTATTCAATCCCAAATAATGATCTTTTCTGTAAAAAGATTGTCAGAAGATTTTACTTACCGAAAAGTAAAGTTGTTTTATTATACCTGTAGTTAATACTCTAAATTGAACATTCAAGTTTTCATTTTTTTTTTGTACAAGAAAACGTTTTCATCTTTTGTTGTTTAATATTTAGCTTTATAGTCTATTGTATAATTCTTTAGTTATCTATTTTCCATTAAATAATACATATTTTAATTAAACTTAATGCACTATAATAAACTGTAAGTCTTCTTTCATTGGTTTTTCCAAAAAAGGTTTTGATAAAGTTCACTTTTGTCGTTGACTATCCTAATGCAATACATTTTTACCTTAATAATAACTTTTCATTGTTTTGGTTTGGCGAAGTATTTTGCAATAGATACGATAAAAAAAGTCTTTCAAACTACAGCTGCATCCGACATTGGATTCGATGGCCTTTATTACTTCTGTTCCTCCAAAAATTCCTATTTTGGTTTTGGATTACTTTGCTTTGATTATAGGAGATTACTCTAAAGTTTCTCATAGATAAAGGGTCAAACAAATTACTGCTGATACTGTTAATAACTGTCACTCATTACTCAAGAATGAATAAATAAAAAGGACGAAACAGAATAAGCCGCCAATACCTTCCTAAAATGGTAATTTGTGGTAGGCGCACCGACAAAGGAGAGAAAAAAATTTAAAATTAAAAAAAATAATACGTGACTAATCAATCAATCTTTACTATTAAATTTGTATTGTGAATTTTGTATTCTGCATTCTGTATTAATTTAATTCTGACTCTTTTTTTTCTCTTTTGTTTTTCAGATCTTGATTTTAATTTTGCACAAATTATAATTCAACTTTTTCACCCCATACTTTATATCACGTCTTTTTTCTACTTTTGTCATTTTAAATTTCTTATTTACTTTATCCTATTTTTCCATCATTGATTTTCCTTAATTAATATCTTTTATTAATATAATAAATAAATAAATAATGTCTGCTACTAATCCATATGCACCAAATCCAAGTGATTTCATATCTAATGTGCCGAGATTTGAGATTATTGATTCAACATTGAGAGAAGGTGAACAATTCGCAAATGCTTTTTTTACACTTGAAAATAAAATTAAAATTGCTAAAGCATTAGATGATTTTGGTGTTGATTATATCGAATTAACTTCACCTGTTGCATCTGACCAAGCAAGGGAAGAAGTTGAACAAATTTGTAAATTAGGTTTAAAAAATTCAAAAATTTTAACTCATATTAGATGTCATATGCATGATGCAAAAATTGCTGTTGAAACTGGTGTTGATGGTGTTAATGTTTTCATTGGAACTTCTAATTTTTTAAGGCAACATTCTCATGGTAAAGATATGTCATTTATTACTAAATCTGCAATTGAAGTTATTGAATTTGTTAAATCAAAAGGTTTAGAAATTAGATTTTCAACTGAAGATTCTTTTAGATCTGATATAGTTGATTTACTTAATATTTATACGACTGTTGATAAAATTGGTGTTAATAGAATTGGTATTGCAGATACTGTCGGTGGTGCAAATCCAAGACAAGTTTATGAATTAATTAGAACAATTAAATCAAGCATTAAATGTGAAATTGAAACACATTTTCATAATGATACAGGTTGTGCAATTGCAAATGCTTATACTGCTTTAGAAGCAGGTGCAAAATTTATTGATACTTGTGTTTTAGGTATTGGTGAAAGAAATGGTATTGTACCATTAGGTGGATTTATGGCTAGAATGGTTGTTTCTGCACCTGATTATGTTAAATCAAAATATAAATTATCAAAAATTAGAGATTTAGAAAATTTAATTGCAGAAATTGTTCAAGTTAATATACCATTTAATAACCCAATTACAGGATTTTGCGCTTTTACTCATAAAGCAGGTATTCATGCAAAAGCAATTTTAGCAAATCCATCAACTTATGAAATTTTAAATCCTCAAGATTTTGGTTTAACAAGATATATTCATTTTGCTAATAGATTAACCGGTTGGAATGCAATTAAAGCTAGAGTTGAACAATTAAATCTTGATCTTACAGATGATCAAATTAAAGACGTTACAGCACAAATTAAGAAAATGGGTGATATTAGACCTTTAGGTATTGAAGATGTTGATTCAATTATTAAAGATTTCCACGCTAAGGAAAGTGAAATTGTAGAAGAATCATCCGCTAAAAGACAAAGGATCAATTAAGATACTTTTTCTTTTCCTGATCAAAAAAAACTTCATTCAATTCTTCTTATCTACTATATTCTTTATGTATTTTTGTACTCTTTACTTTACTTTACTTTACTCAACTTTACTCTATTTTACTTTACACTTTAAAATTAAAAAAATTAAAAAAAAAACATATCTGTAATAGTTATTTATATTTATTATAACTCAGATGTATTCACGTGAGTTTTTTTAAAATTTTTAAAACCCTCAAAGCCCTTTTTTTTTCTTCGCTTAATTAGGAAATTTCATTAAAAAAAAACGACGCAAAAAATCAGAATTTTTCACTTGTTTCTCCGCGAGAATCTCTTTACGATAAAAAGCTTCCTATTTCTCTTTTTTTAACAATTTCAAAACTCTTCCTATATTTTATTAAGAAATTTTAATTTAATTCTTTCAGCAGTCCATACTAGAGTCAGTTAAAATGCCAAGTACGTATAGTTTTTTATTCTAATGATTGCTTTTATAGATACAATCATTGCACTATTTACCGATAGCCATTCCTATATGAGTGTTTTTTTTTAATTTTATTCAATTAAAAAAACAATTATTTAGTTTAAACAATGTCTATTGCAACTAATACAGAGATTAATATAATCATTGGAAATAAATTCATTTTTAAATCGGTTTATCTCCAATGATTCTCTGTTTTCGGGTCACGACTATTTGCTTTAATTATTTTAATTTTGCAATCCGTCGAATACTACATTTACTCTTTCATAATGTTTATGACAACTTGAAACATGTGATATATTAAACACCCGACACTTTAATATATCACAAATATGAACAAAATTTGTTATTTTATGACGAAGATTGAGATTATTGTTGTTGTCTTGACGGAATGTTTTTTCCGAAAGAATGTTAGTATTCGTAGATTGTACATTAATATAATTTTTGCGTATCAGATCCGTAGTTGCATAGTGTTCGTTTTGTTCTTCCTTTTTGAATGAAAACTAACATTTTTCTTTTAATTTTTCTTACTTTTTTTTTTCTTATAGGAGCTCCAAGAAACCACTCCAAGACCTACTCCGTCCCAAAGAGACCTTTCGAAACCGCTAGATTAGATGGTGAATTAAAGTTAGCTGGTGAATACGGTTTAAAGAACAAGAGAGAAATTTACAGAATTGGTTACCAATTATCTAAGTTAAGAAGAGCTGCAAGAGATTTATTAACTAGAGATGAAAAGGACCCAAAGAGATTATTCGAAGGTAATGCTTTAATTAGAAGATTAGTTAGAGTTGGTATCTTATCTGAAGACAAGATGAAATTAGATTATGTCTTATCTTTAAAGATTGAAGATTTCTTAGAAAGAAGATTACAAACCCAAGTTTTCAAATTAGGTTTAGCTAAATCAGTTCATCATGCTAGAGTTTTAATTACTCAAAGACATATTGCTGTTGGTAAACAAATTGTCTCTATTCCATCATTCATGGTTAGATTAGATTCTCAAAAGCACATTGAATTTGCTTCTACTTCTCCATATGGTGGTGGTAGAGCTGGTAGAGTTAAGAGAAAATCTCAAGGTGCTGCTTCTGAAGAAAATGCTGAAGATGAAGAATAAATGTGTTGATTCAATATAATATTAATTTACCTTATTTTATAAATCAAAAATAGTCTTTATTTAAACTCACATTCTTGTGTGATTTTTTTTATTTATTTATTAATAATAAATAGCATTTTTTTTTTCAATTCAATTTTCCCTGCTCTATACTTTTATCTGCTTTTGAACTACATTAATAAAATAATATGAACATAACCTCCGATTTTTATTATAATATTCCTTATTATATACAACTCTAATTGTTATGTCTCAAGCATTTCCATTTTATTATTCACCCAACACATAGTAAAATTTTTATGGCCTCCTCAACCCTTTATTGCACGTGCAAGCGGCTAGGGCTTGTGCTTTTTTTTGCACCTGCGCACCTCACCTTTGCTTAATGAAATTTTTGCTCATACCGCTTCCCTTCCTAGTCTGTCTCGCTTCTCACCCTGTATTCCCTTCGGTAGAGTGGTACGTACAGTCTCATAGTATTGAAGAGATTTCAATATATAGAATCTACAGCGTTGAACGTAATCTATTGATATATCCTTTCAACAAACACCAAAACCAGGTATTAAATTGATTCAAGATGGGTAAAAGGTACGTATTCAATCCAAAAGTATATAAAAACGTTAGGTTATTCATGTATATGTCAGATTGCAATCAAGTTATATGAAAATTATTGAACCTTTGAAATTTAATAATATAGTTTAATGTTTACAGATAAGTTTTTGAATATTGAAAATTTGAAATGAAAGAAATTAAGATAAAATAAGAAAGATTATTTAGTTAACCATAACTTGTCACTTTTTAAATAATGTTTAGAATGGAAATAAAGAAATCAAAATGTTATACTGAAATATTTTATTATCTGTGAATTTATTTTTTAATTCAAATATTATACATTTAATAGGAATTAAGTGAAAAACTCTACTGAAAGCTATGTTATTCAATCTATGTTTTTGCAATAAATAAGCTATATTAAAAATTTTCGTGTCAATTAGAATTATTTTATATCCAAGAATGTATTGCTCTGATTTTTGAATTCAAACCTTTTTATATTGGAAATGCTCTAAAATTGAATATATATACTAACATTAAAATATATTTATTGTATTTATTCTTTTGTTTAATTCAGTCATGGTTTAAGATCTAGAACTCGTTACGCATTTAGTCGTGACTTTAAGAAGCATGGTGCTCCAGCAATGTCCACCTACTTAAAGACTTACAGAGTTGGTGATATTGTTGATATTAAGGTCAATGGTGCAATCCACGACGGTATGCCATTCAAATTCTACCACGGTAAAACCGGTATTGTTTTCAACGTTACCAAGTCCGCTGTTGGTGTTATTGTTAACAAAGTTGTTGGTCACAGATACATTGAAAAGAGACTTAACATTAAGGTTGAACATGTTAAGCACTCCAAATGTAGAGAAGAATTCTTAAACAGAGTTAAGGAAAATTCTGCAAAGAGAGCAGCAGCAAAGGAATCAGGTGAAAAAGTTCAATTAAAGAGACAACCAGCTGGTCCAAGATCATCAAGAGTTGTTGCAGGTGTCCCAACCACTTTAGCTCCAGTTGCTTACGAAACTTACATTTAAGGAAGTTAGTTTATTTTTCTATCAATTAATATCCTCTCTTTTGTGTCTTTATAAGTTTAAGTTTAAGTTAAGTTAATAATTCTTCTTCATTTAATAGATAAAAGAAAATATGCCTTACGTGTATATAACATGTAGAATGTAAAATGTATTTTATTAACTGTTGAGACCTTAAAATTGCTGAATGAAAGTTTTTTTCGGCATATATTTAAAAAATAAGATGGCATATTTAGCTCTGTTAAATATACTATATTCTTAATCAATTCGTACATATTACAAAGTTTAATATGAAAATTGTCCTATTAGTTTTATTAATATTGCAAAACCACAAATTTCTGATTGAAGTTAGAACACAGAAGAATCTTCTTTCTAATCTGATGTATCATAATTTGATGTATATTTAATCTATATATAAAGAGGAAAAGAATATACAGAAAATGAGAAAATCCGTATAAATTTTTCATATTTTTCCAGCTTCCGCAATTTGATTGAGAATTTGTCAGGTTAATTGAAATTTCATTTTTTTCTTTAATTTTTCATAGTACGATCATTATCTTATATGTTTACCTGCCTTTCAACTATACTTTTTTAAAGCATCGATTAAATAATAAGATGGTTGGTGGGAATAATAACAATGAAAGGAAAAAGACTTTGAATGAAAAGCTCGTATCGATAGAGAATGATATTGAAACTGCAGTTCCATATCTTGCATCCGATGAAAAATCATCAACATTAAAAGAAGCTTATCCTACAGTATCTGAAGATCAAAAATCTAAACAACCAATAATAGTCAAACCATGGGTTCATTTTGTTGCAGGTGGTTTGGGTGGTATGTGTGGTGCCATATTTACCTGCCCGTTTGATGTTGTTAAAACAAGATTACAAAGTTCAGTTTATAGAGATTTATATTTAACAAAAGTTTCATCAGTGAAAGGGTTAAGCGGAGTTTTAACACATTTTAAAGAAACTTGCAATATTTTAAATAGTGTTTACCAAAACGAAGGTGGTAGAGCACTATTTAAAGGTTTAGGGCCAAGTTTAATTGGTGTTATTCCTGCAAGATCAATTAATTTTTTTACTTATGGATATGGTAAAGATTTGCTTAAACAATTAGATTATTTCAATGGAGAAGAAACATCATTTTTACATTTATTAGCAGGTATAAATGCAGGTATCGTTACATCAACTGCAACCAATCCAATTTGGCTTATTAAAACTAGATTACAATTAGATAAGGCAAGCACTAAACAATATACGAATTCATTTGATTGTATTCGTAAAATTATAAAGAATGAAGGATTTTTTGCATTATATCGTGGTTTAAGTGCATCATATCTTGGATCTGCTGAATCAACATTACAATGGATTTTATATGAGCAAATGAAATCACTGATTCATCAAAGAAGTGAAAGATTAGAAAAAGAAGGTAATATACGTACGTCGTTTGATAATGCATTTGATTGGTTTGCAAGATCAGGTGCTGCCGGTTTTGCTAAATTAATTGCATCTTTAATTACATATCCCCATGAAGTTGTACGTACAAGACTTAGACAAGCACCGACAGGTAATGATGGTAAGGCAAAGTACACAGGACTTATACAATGTTTTAAATTAATTATCAAAGAAGAAGGTTTTGCATCAATGTACGGTGGTTTAACACCACATTTAATGAGAACAGTCCCTAATAGTATGATAATGTTTGGTACTTGGGAAATTTTTACATTATTATTCAGTAAATTGTAAGTTACGATTCATAAATAGATTGAATCATTGGTGATGATCATCCTGTATATACATATACATATAAATTATTGGGTAATTTTTTTACTTGTTTATAGTTTTAGATATTTTGCATTGGGGTATTTTTTAAAAAGGTTTACAAGCTTTATTTTGACTAGTATTAAAGTACGAGGAAAAAAGTTTACTATAATTTATATTCATGCAGTGTTTCATGAATAGAATTCACTATTTTTTCCACTATTTATTGTTCCTTATCGTGGTTAAAATCATTTCTATTTTTGAAGCATAAAAGTTTTTCTCTGAAAAGCATCTTTTAAACTACTTAATATTTTTTAAAATATGACGTATCATCATTTTTATAGTCTCCGATTGATGTCTAGATGAAAAACGTAAAAAAATTATGATTGATTTATTAATTGCATATAATGAATAATTATAGAAATAGAATGTTTATACAAAGATGAGAATATATGATTTTTTTTTATATATATTTTTTTCAATTTCTAAAGTCTGCATAAAGAATTCTTTAAATAAGAAAAGGGAAATATTGTTATTATTCATTATTTTTTCTTAAATGTCTATTAAATCTATAGAAATTCAGATTTGCGATGTCATTTCGTCATTTGCTTTCAAAGTACATTACACATCCTGAACGACATTCTGACTTAGTATTGTTTTATGATGAAAACGTAGTGATCTTGAAAGATGCTTTTCCTAAAAGTAAAGTTCATTTGCTTGTGATGCCGAGAGATTTACAATTAACAAAAAAGAAGCCACAAGATGCTTTCAATGATTTAAAAAATATTGAAGTAATAAAACCATATATTGAACAAGCAACTGAGCTTGCAATTAAAATGTTTAACAGACGATGGAAATCTATTAATAGTGAAGATGAGATAAGAATACTAGTATGTTGTCATTCAGTGCCATCAATGGATAATTTACATATTCATGTAATGTCTGATGATTTATGTGGAGATCGAATAAAGAATAAAAAACATTACAACTCATTTAACACCTCCTTTGCTATTAAATTTGATGAATTTCCGCTTAATCATGATGATATTAGATGGATGGATGTTGAAGGCCTACTAAGACAAGATATGCACTACAAGGGAGTTAACTATAAAAATCAATTTAAAAAAATGAGAGAAGTTATGCTTGAGAATTTTAATAAAAAATACAAAAGTTTATGATTATTTATTATTTATTATTTAAATTTGAATCAAGCCCTTGATATATAAATCTAAGTAAATTGGATTCAGGTATAGACGTTGAAGTTGAAGTTGAAGTTGAATTCGTGATTGAAGTCGATGGTGGTGTTGAACTAGGAGATTCAAGATCTTCTTTCGATATATCTTTGAGCACGTCTGATACTTTCATGCCTTGTTCTAATTCTTGTTTTGTTAAATAACCACCAAACATATAATCTTCTAATGATTCTTGTGCATGTTCAATAATAGATTCTGTAAGTTCATCATCTTTCAATAGTAAAGATTCTAATAAATCTAATGATTCAATAGGTACAGAATTTGTGGTTGCTGCAGCAGTGTTGTAAGAATTTTGAGTTGATAACGAGTTTGCAGTGACAGGAAGTTGTTGTTGCTGGACTAAAGATTTTGGCAATGAAGTTAGTTCTGCAGATTTTATCCAATCCTCTACTTCAGGTGTTAATTTTTTTCGAAGCAAAGTAAATAACAACGGTGACATCGTGTCAAATTCTCTATTTGGGAAAACAGTTGTTATATCTAATTTGGATCGCCTTGATTGTAAAGTTTTTGCTAAACTCGCCAATTGCTGTAGAATAACATTAAATTGATTTTGTATAGTTGTTAGTTCAGATGAAACATTAGTATAATGTAATAGTCTTAAAGTTTCTTCAAGTTTTCGTAAAGAATGTGTGAGTTGCGTTAATCTTGGTCTTAATTGTTCTAAATCTTCTATTGGGGTATCTTCAAAGTTAAGCGGCGGAAGAGAAGTTATAGGTTGTGTCATTGTTAATACTTGATATATATAATGAAATGAGATAATCAAGAATGTAAAAAGGAATTCTTTTAGTTTTTTAAAAACAGTGAAATTTTATAAATGAGAAATTCGAAATTCATGTTGGAAAAGAAGAGGATTTTAATATAAAGCGAAAATTAATTAATTAGCTTATTTTCATATTTTTTAAAAGTCAAAGGTGAAAGGAAATTAACTTTATTAATATTTAAATGTATATATACTGATTGAAAATGATTATGCATCATCATGTCAAAGCGTAGTCAAAAAAGATCCGATTATTTAAATAAGAATGCTGAAAGGATTCAGAAGTTAATTGATAAGTTTGGCACAAGTGATAACATAAGTAACAAAATTAATGAATTAGAAAATAAACCACTAAATGGAGCTGAATTACGTGAATTGGAAGCATTACATTCACAATTTCGATTGTTAAAAGAATATGAAAGGCTTAATAATGGTAAAGAAGTGAATGCTATTGAGAAATTGGAAAATGGAAGATTAGAATTGGGTAAAAGATCTATATTTTTTGATACTGAATTAAATGCGGCGGGAATACAACCTAAAATTATTGAAAAAAATTATATCTTGAAACATCACATAACAGAGAATAAACAGTTTTTGTTTGAAACTAATATTAACGAAGAAATAGAATTTCCTAAGGAAGAAAAACCACAATTTTACAGAATTAAAGAAGCAGTTACCGAATATAGTAATAAATAACTAGGTAAAAAATAGAAAGTAAAAAGTAAATAATAAATAGTAAATATTTTAACGTGAATTTATTTCATGATATAAAAATTTAATTTAGATAATAAATAAATAAATAAATAGATAGATAATAAATAGATTTATTGAATAAAGATCTATTTTTCCTTTGCGAATAATTTTTCGACATCTGAAACAGCTTGAGCTAAGACCTTGTCTTGGAATTTTGGATCCTTTAATTCAGCTTGAACCTTTGAGATAACAGAAGATGATAATTGTTGTTGTTCTAATTGTCTAACTTGAGCTTCATATCTAACCCAAGAATCAAGAACTGATTTTGCTTCAGAAGCAACATTAACTTTTTGTTTTAATTCAAAAGATTCAGCTTCTAAAGCAGCAGTTTCTTTTGACATTTCAAATAAAGCTTTAGTAGTTGAAACAACATCTTTTAAATTAGAAACTTGATCAATTCTATCTTTAACTGCAGAAACATGACCTAATCTTGCATCATTTAATAATTTTGTAACATGAGCAGTTCTATCTTTTGCAAATTCACCATACATTGGTGCAACAACTTTAGCGATTAAACCAACAAAACCAATGAAAGTTGCTAAAAGGATAGTTTCATCATTAACAACATATAATTCACTTGAAATAGCATAAATTGAAGCAGCTGCAGAAGTTGCTAAAATACCAGTCTTTGATAAGATTGAATTACCTGGTAAAGCATCAATTATTGAATTTGCCTTTTCCTTTGGATCGACAGGAGTAGAGAAAGCTCTAACAGAAGAAATTCTTGCAGAAGCTCTTGCAGTAGATCTAATAGCAGTTCTTGATAACATTGGTTGTTGTATAGAAGAGTAAAGAAAATAATATAAAAGTAATTTAATACTTGTATATATATATTTAACTATTTCACTATTCAATAATTGAACATTCAATTTGAAAACCAGAAAACAAAAAGAGAAAGAGCGAATAAGAATAGAGGACGAGGGCTGCGTAACCAATATGTTGAAAGTTGAAAGTTAGAAGAGAAAGAGAAAAATATTTATATTTATATATTTATATTACTCCTGTGCACCAAAACTCAAATCGGGTCGATCGACTAAAAAAGTAAGGAGGAGGCTCATTCATTCATCCATTCAGTTTATTAATTTTATATTTTATTGTTTTATTTAGTATATATATATATATATTTATTCATTCATACACGTTGAACAAGTTTCTCTTCTTCTTCTCTGGCATCCGCTGTTGCAACCTTATTTAATACATCTACCCCAGATGTTTCACATAATTGACCAGCAACAATCAGTTCATCCAAAACATGATATGCCAGTTGAAAATTAAAAACAATATCTAATTCACAAACATTACCATATGCTTTATCCATTATTTCAACATATCTTTGAATTAAATCTAATGTAATTAGTTCATTATCATCATGTTCAATTCCAACTATAAAAAATAATGATGCATATCTTTTGTAAACAATCTTCATATCTTTATATTCAATAACATTGCACATTTTACCTCGTCTTAATGGAATAACTGCACTTAATTCTCTTACTAATGCTTGTTTTTCCTTTGAATTCATAGAAACATACCATTTACTCAGACGTACCTTCCCTTGTTTTGATAATAATAATAAAAATCTCATATTTTATATATAATAATAAGAATATTTGTATTTGTAATAAATATGATTGTATTGTTATAAAAAATTATCAGAAATTATTCTTATAGAATAATAATATAAATTATGGCAAGAGCAAGAAAATACTTAGATGACAAGTTCTATATATATATATATATATATATTATATATAATATAACATAACTCTGCATTTAAAAAAAATCAAAATCACTTAACACTTAACACTTAACATATACAATCGCGATTTAAGATTTAAGATTTAGGATTTAAGATTAATTTTTTTTTGTTTTAAGTACGTACAATAATAATATATTCAGTTAGATCTTATGATTCTAATATTTCTTTTTGATGTTTACTATTAATAACTGTCTTATTTCTATATTCCCAATTAAGAATGCCCGTTGATAAACTCCAGCGATTAAAATCACAATTATATATATCAGACAATTCAGATCTTGAAGAAATAATCGATGATTCAATTACAAATGCTCCAACAAGACAACGACATACACGTAAACGTGAAAGAATTGACTATAATGAGAATAAAAGGATACCATTATATACCACAGTTATAACACCTAATAATATACAAAAACAATCGGTATCCAAATCTCAATTATCAGAAAAGTCAACAGCATCTAATATTATTACAACCAAACCTCAAGGAATTTCACCGGGACCTACTGCACCAAATTATGTTCCGATATTATCTGATTTTAAGGAAACTAATCTTGTTGATAATAATTTCCTTAAACGTATAGTAGAATTTGATTTGAATAAAAAATTATCTGTTTTAGGTGATTCAGATTTACAATCTATAAATACTCAAACTGATCATAATGATGATTATGATGAAAGTTTTTACAATTTAGAAGAAAGTACAGATTCATCATCACCTCCACCTTTACCAATACTTTCAATCGATGATTTTACTAATGAAATTAATAATGAAATTAAAATTAAATATGAATTATTTAGTAATTCGATTATTTATGAAAAACAACGTAAAATCGAATCAACTATATCATCAATTGATAGTGAATTACATACAGTAAGTTTAAAATATCATAATTTTAAAAATCATATTTTACATTCAAGGAAATCAAAAAAATTCAATCATTTAAGTCCATTTAATCATAAACCTACATTATATACTAATATTTTTAAACCACGGTTTAAAAAAACTAATAATTTAGTTAATATTGAAAATGAAAAATTAAATTACCAATTAAATTTGAACCATTCATCAACTGAAAATAATAAAAAAATTATAATGAATCGTCATATTCATTCATTTATTGAAAATAGAGAATCTATGAAACGATATTTACTTCGGGAAATCGCTGAATTGGATAAGCAATTACAAGTTAGGATGGGTGATAAGAATTTATCTGAAATTTCTGCAATTTTGGATTGGGATGAAACTAATAAATTGGTTAAAAAGGCAGAGGAAAAGCTAAATCAATAGGTTTTTAAGTTTTTTACTTGTGTATTTATTTATGCATTAAGGTAAGCGTAACTCTTTTCTAATTATTACTATAACTTTATCAATTAAATTAAATTCAAAAACGTAGAGAAAATTTGAAGGTTCGTTCGGTTCGCCCTCACAAACAAATAATCGATAATTATAATCAAATACATTTTACATTTTATTTTTTTCTTTTTTCTTTAATAATATGTTTAATTTGTCCTAATTATTTTTTAATATGCCATTGAATCTAATCTTTTTTAAATCCAATAACCAATATTAAATAAAAGATAGAAAATGTCGAAATTGGATGAAAAAATACCATTATTCATGGATATAACTTCTGTTTCAGATTCAAACATTGCTTCTAATTTTTTAGAAATGGCAGGCGGCGATTTAGAAACGGCTGTCAGTTTATATTTTGAACATGGTGTAGGTGCATCAACTGATCCATCATCAAATTCAAATGCTGATATAGTTAATTTATCTGATGATTATGAAGGAGATGCAGAATTAGCCAACAAATTACAACAAGAAATGTATGCAGATTCAAATCAAAATGATGAAGTTAGACAACCAATCATGCCAACTCGTGATACACTACTTCCACAAGAATACGGATTTGGTGGCGCATTTGGAAGCCTGCATTCTGGCGTTGGTTCTCAAGGTGGAATGTTTGGTAGATCCCAACAGAGTGTATTTAATCAAACGATAAATGGTACAATTGTACTGGATAGTGATGATGATAATGATGAAAATAATGATGATTTTAATAATGATGGATATGGAGGATTTGGAAATTCAGCAATGGGTAATAGAAGTAAAATGACAAGTACACAGAAAAGGTTAGCAACAATTTTTAGACCACCATGGGATATAATTAGCAAAGTAGATTTTGATTCAGCCAAAAAAATGGCAAGACAAGAAAATAAATGGATTTTAATAAATATTCAAGATGTAACAGATTTTAGATGTCAATGTTTAAATCGTGATTTTTGGTCATCAAATCAAATTAAACAATTAATTGAAAAAAATTTCATATTTTTACAATATCAACATGATTCTCCTAGTGGTGAAATTTATAGAAATTTATATCCGTTTAATGATGAATATCCTCATATTGCAATTTTGGATCCAATTACAGGTGAAAGAATGATAATTTGGAATACAAATCCTGAAATACATAAGTTTATTGAACAAGTTGTGGATTTCTTGAATAAATACAATGTTGATGGTTCAACTACTACTACATTAATACCTACAAGTACTGGTTTAAATAAAGATCATGCTATTGAAATTGATGAATCAGATGATGAAAAACATCAAAAAAGTAATGATACTGAGGAAATGGATGACAATGATGAGGAATTAAGTGAAATTGAAGATAGTTTTGATGTTGAAGAGGAAAATGAAGGAGAAACTGAACAAAAAGAACTTTCATATACTGATAAAATTAAATTATTGAAAGCAATTGATCTTGCTGATCCACCAATAGATACAGATCCAACATTACTTACAAGAATTCAAATTAGATCTGGTATAGATGGTGGCAGGGTTGTTAAAAAATTTTTAATTAATGATTCTGTGGAGAAACTATTTCAGTTTGTGAAATTTACATTTGCTAATTCTCTTAATGATCATCCATTTACATTGAAGATGCAACGTACCAATCTTATGGATTATATGGATAAAACTATAGCTGAAGCACAACTTAAAAATGCATCGGTGCTATTAGAAGTTTTGGATGAAGAGGATTAAGGAGTAAGCTTGATTTAAAAACGGTTGGTTGTCCCTATGTTAATCAATATTTTATAAAACATATAAATATATAAATATATAAATAACCGTTTAAAATTTAATTTGAGTATTTATATCCTTTGTGATATTTCTACATTGAAATTTTTTTCATCCTGGAATTCAATGGGTTGGTATTTTGCCTCCATATATATATTCTGATATTTTAACTTTCTCGTTTTGAATCTTGAATCATGAAATGAAATTCAAAAAAATGAAAAAACGAGAAATTGAGAAATTTGAGAATCCGCAAATCAATTGATCATCTATTGCAGAGTCTTTAAGTATACTCATTTTTTCTATTGCTTTTATCTAATCAGATACTTACAGTAACCATTGCTACAACTAGACAATGTCAGGACGTAAGTATTAACCTAGGAGTTCATTTTGTTTTTTTCTGCAGATACTAACATCTTTAACATAAAATATACACAGTCGGTAACACATTACAGGAGCCGCTTACTCCTCAGGAGAAGAAATTCTATGGCTCTATCTTCAAAACACTTGATCCAAAAACCACTGGTGTAATTTCCGGTGCCACGGCAAAACCTCTTTTAGAAGCTTCAGGACTTCCATTGGCTGTCCTTGGCGAAATTTGGAATCTGAGTGATTCAGAAAATACTGGTTTTTTAAATCAATTTGGCTTTTGTATCGCAATGAGACTTATTGCACATGCTCAAAATGGTGAACAAATCACTTCTACAACTGCTAATTTTACTGCTCCATTGGCAAAATTTGGAACTATCCAGGTCAATAATACAGGCAGTGGTGTTTTAAAAAATCATTTACAATCAGGATCAGGTGCTAATTCTCCACAACCAAGAATTACTTCTTCAAATTCAATTAGTTCTTTTAATTCTCATTCATCGAATGCATCTGCATCGAATCTGATTGTTCCGCTACTTTCTTCAATCCAAGCTGCTAATTTTGGTGCTATGTTTGATAAAACTGCTATCGATGGTGTTTTACCAGGTGACCAAGCAAAAAATATTTTTTTGAAGGCAAGACTTCCAATTCCTACTTTGGAGCAAATTTGGAATCTCGTTGATCAAAATGCAACTGGCCAATTGACTAGACCTCAATTTATTGTTGCAATGCACTTGATTCAATGTTTTATGAATAAATCTTTATCAGTTTTGCCAACTGTTTTGTCAGATCAATTATGGAAAGTTGCACAGTCTGCTTCACCTGCTATTGCATCGCCTCGTGCTCAAACTCAACAGCAACAACCGCCACAACAACAGCTCTCATCACAACCTGCTTCATCTCCACCACCAGCTGCCTCATCTCCTACTACGAATTTAAACACTTGGGTTATGTCGAACCAACAAAAAAAACAGTATGGTGCCATTTTTGATACTTTAGATACTGCACATCAATCTTTTATAACTAGTAGTGCTGTTGCTAACTTTTTAATGACTTCAAAATTACCAAATCAAATATTAGCTAACATTTGGGAACTGGCAAATTTGGATCAATCTGATAATTTCACAAAACAAGAATTTTCAATTGCAATGTATTTGGTTCAAAAAAAATTAGCTGGCTATGAATTGCCTGAAGAAACTCCAATTGAACTAATTCAGAGTTCTGCGCTAACTGCCCAACAATTACCTCAACATACAGAATATCAATCTGCTCAACCACCTCAATCTTTTGATGCAGCAAAGGACAGGGCCGCCCCACAAAGAACCCCCTCCCATATGGATGACTTGTTAGGTATTTTTCAAACAGCTCCTCCTGTTGCAACACGACCACCAGCTCCAATTCCAGAGTCAACACAAAAACAAAATGAAACTCTATCAACACCAGCGCCAACTTCAAGATTATCAAATTCTTTCACAAACTCTGCTTTTATCCCATCTTCAAGTTTTGGCAAGGAATTACAAAATACTCAACAATTCGACACAAAGGAGGAAGAGTCTTCGGACGATGACGAAGGTCCTGAAAACTTGGATTTACCAAGAATTAGAGGTGCTCCGCCTGCAATTCCGGGACGTTCAAATAAACCACATTTTGATTCCAATGAGGATTCATCAGCAGCATTAACATCAGTACCAGTTCCAGTTGCTGTTCAACCAACCTCTAATTATGATGCTATTAAATCTGTCGCTAATGAACCATCCATGTTTTCCAATCAACCAACACAAGCAGCCTCTATAGGTTTTACTAATACTTCAGCGGCTGCAGTAGGTGCAGTTGCAGGTGCAGCACTTGGAATTGCTGGAGCAACTACAGCTGCAGCACTTGGTGGATTTTCAAATTCAGCAAATAATTTTAATGATTCTAAAATAAACGACGATATCACACAGGCAAGTGTTGATGTTGCAAATTATTCAAATCAAGTTAATTCATTATCCAAACAAACTGCTATTATCAGCGGTAAGAAGGATAAAGCCCAAAATGATTTGAATAGGATTTTGAAAGCTAAAGATGATATTTTAACCAAGTTAAATCAATTAAAGGCTTTAAATGAAAAAGAATCTCAACAGGTTTTAGAAGTGCAAGATTTGATGATTGAATCAAAAGAAGAAAATGATAGCTTGCAAAAAGATTTATCCATTGTAGAAGCTAATTATCATGCTCAACAAACCAAAAAAGATCAATTACAAATTGAATATGATGACTCCCAAAAGAATAATCAATTATTAAAAGAAAAGTTGGGCACATTGAATGCTGAAAGTAATGATTTAAGTGCAACCATTGAAGAACTAGAAAGCAAATTAAAACAGTCTAATAATTTATTGGCAGTTACACAACAACAAGTTGCAACACAAGAATCCGCAAATGAAGAATTAAGAGCAAAGGTTAATGAAATTAATAATTCTATTTTCCAAATAGAATCGAAACACAAATTATTATTGCAAAAAATTGGAGAGTTAAATGATGAAAATATGGAATTACATGAAAAACATACGGATTTATCAATTGAATCAGCAAACAAAAATGTCGATTATAGTCAAGATTTTGCAATCGCTGCCTCTAAAGGTTTGATTGGTGATGAATTAGATGAATTAACAACCGCAGATGAAGAAGTCCCAACTGCTTCCTTAGATGATTTTGACGAGGAAAATTTCAACAATAAAAAGGCGATTAAAGTTCCTGAGTCTCCAGTTACGACCACCAATACTGATAGTTCAATGTCTAAACAATTAAGCGATACGACAACGCCAACACAATTGGAAGAAGCACAAGAAAACTCAACCGGACAGGCATTTTCCTTACCATTTAATAATATTCATTCCGAAACTTCGTCAACCCAGAATAATCCATCACAATCCGTCAGGGGTGATCTTGATGCCTCATCTACTTCAACTATTGAGGATTCAGGTCCGTTAAGTTCACAAATTTTACCAGAGGGTACGATTGCTGAGGCTAATGATGAAGTTGAAGGTTTAATCAAGAATGAATCTTTTGAGTTTGTTAACCATCCGAATGAAGGCAAATCTGTTTCATCCGGGGTTACACCAGTTACAACCATTCATGATCATGCATCAACAAGTCAACCATCCGAAGAAGTTGAGACTTTGTCCGATACACCAAAACACAAAGTTGACGTTTCTCCAGAATTAGAAGAATTCCCACCAATCCAAGAACTGGAACCATTGGATGATGATAGTAGTTCAAGTGATGAAGAATTTCAAGATGCATCCTTTGCTAATGAACAAAAGGATAAATTAAATGAACCTGTAGAAAACTTTACTGTCACCACAGAACAGTCAGAAATTGCAAAAACAGGTGATACAACTACCAACAATCCATTTGCACAACAAAATTTTGATGACTTGACACCTGCTGTATCAACAGATGCTGGTCCATCAATGTTCGATAATTTAGGATTAGAAGTCGCTCAAGTTGAACATGAAGATGCATCGTTTGATCCGGCGACTAGCGATGCTGGGTTTAATAACATTGGATTTTCATTTACCAACAACATAGATGGATTAACCGGGGCGACAACCACAGATGGTGATGACTGGGAACAAGTTTTTGCGGGATTTGGTAATGATCCAAATTTACAACCAGCAACAGTTGAAGAAAACCCTGCTAATACCAGTTATGATTCAAATTTCCCTCAACCTGCGGTATTTGGATTTACTGCTGCTACACAAGCCAACCCCATCTCTGGCGTTGATATATCTAAAGACGTTGCAAAGGCTAACGAAGCTGTCCATTCAACATTTAATGAAGCACAGCAGCTAGCGATAGAGGAACTGTCAGATATGGGATTCAGTAAAGAAGAAGCAGTTGGTGCATTACAACAGTTTTCATGGAGAGTCGATGATGCAAGTAACTATTTGTTAGATAAAGCATAGCTTCAACGTTGGTTGCAGTTATTCTCGTGATGTTACTTTTACTTTTACTTTTAGTTTACCTATTTACTTTGTGTTTGTATCTGTATTTATTGAAATTAAGTCGTTATTTATTTAGGGATTTTGTTTAAATACTCCGCAGATATTTTGTTAGAATGCCATTCATTTCTTTGGATCGCATATTGATCTAACAAATTTTTAAGTTGTTTACTATCCAAAGATTCTTCAGTTAATGCATTGTTGATAAGTTCTGCCGATTGTGATTCGCTGTCTTTTGCCAACTGATTGAAATGTTGAGCAACAGTTTTAGGAGAGAGTGATTGTAATGCATCATACATTTCAATTTGTGTATGATCAAACTTTTTCAGTTTTTGATGTAATTCCGTATTTAATCGTTCTGTTTCTTCCGCTTTAAGCACAAGACCATTGCAATTATAATTTTGCTCTAATTCTAAAGCAGCTTTATGTTGGGATTCTTTTATTCGTACAATTTTTTCAGTTATCTCTTTTAATTCATCCTCATAAATACGCTGTACGTATCCATCAATAAGGGTATCTTCATTCAGTAGTTCTTTTATTTTTGAATTGGGTAACCATTGCACATATTGAGGGACTGGAACGGTCGGTATTGTGTTCAATGGTTGATTTGTTAGCTCGTTGAACAATCGTGTAGTATGATCACCATCGATGGTTATAAACGGGAGTTTGACTTCATTCTTCAAAGGTATCTGATGACCAGGAATAATTGGGTTTGCCGTCAACCTGTCTGATGGGGCTGGTTGTTGAAAATTATCAGTAATATTTTTTGTTGGCTTCGGAGGAAGTACAGGTTGCTGCATGGGATGTCTTCTGAAAATGATATATAACCTATACCATAAATTCCAGAAGAGAAGTATAAAAGAGCAAAAACAATTTTTAAAAAAAAGACAAACCTTTATCTACGTGTTGTGTTTTTTCTTTGTTAGTTTTCTTCTGCACTGTGTATGCTGAACTTCGTATATTCCTTTTCGGCCCCTAAATTATATACCTAATCCATAACTGCATTAATTATGAGCTTAAACGTGTTACGGGTGAAGGCACCAGCAAAGGCAACTTCCTCAGTTATAATTATGCATGGGTTGGGTGATTCTGCTGATGGATGGAAGTTTTTGAGTGATATGCTACATAAATACGAACAATTTCAAAGCGTTAATTTCATCTTTCCTAATGCTCCAATTAAGCCGTTGACTGTTGCTGGAGGTCAACCAATCTCCCAATGGTTTGACATCTTTGAAATGGGGAACCCCAACGCTAGACAGGATGAAGATGGTTATTGGAATTCCGTTGCCAAGATTTCTAACTTGATTGATGACGAAGTAAATAATGGTATCGATCCATCAAAAATAATTGTTGGTGGATTTTCCCAAGGTGCTAGTATAAGTTTAGGTGTTAATGCATCTTATGACAAGAAATTAGCAGGTGTTTTGTGTTTATCAGGCTTCTTTGGTATGAAACAGGGCATGAATTCTAAATTACAGGATATTAACAAACAAACAAACATTTTACATGGCCATGGCGATTTGGATCCTATGATTAATATTGCTTATGCTAGGTCTACTGCTAAATATTTCAAAGATTTAGGATTCGGTAATTACAATTTAAAGGAATACCCCGGTATGGCTCATTCTACATGTAATGAAGAGTTATCTGATATTGCGGAATTTATAACCAAAAATCTTTCGTTATAATTAAGTATTTTAGAACATATATAATAACTAACTAACTAATTAATTCATTATCTTTCCTGTGTTTCAATAATTGTGAATATATATTTTTCTCAATATCAACTGCCCAGAAAGCAGCACCAACAGTATTGGTAAAAATAAAAATATATCCTATGATTGGGATACTTTCAAGAAGCAAAGAAATCATACCAAAATAGAAGTAGTTTTGTCGTTGATGCATCCAAACATAATAAATTTGAGCATCAGTAAAGCCTTTTAAATGGAAATATCTCTTATGTTTCCCAAACCCACAAAATGGTGCTTTAATTAATATGACCAAAAATGGTCCTACGAAGGGTATCATGTTAATAAAGAAACACAAAACCAATTTTGTAATCCTTATTAGAGGTGATAATATTCGAATGATATTACGAACACCTCTTCCTAACCAAGTTTCGCCATAATAGCCAGGAAGATAAGAATTTAGAACACCTCTAGGAAGATTGTTGTACGTCAGGGATAACTGAGTATCAATTACATGGTCAAATAATCTTACTAAATTGCCTGGTAAAATCATTCTTTTGTTTATGAAGTCGATGATAAAGTTGCAACTTTGAACCACAGATGGTAAAGCAGCAATTAAAAACCCACCAGTAATTATAGAACCAGCAAAAAATAAAGGTAGCACCATTAAATAAACCATTAATGCAACTAAAAGAAATGGTTTAAAATGCATCCAAAAAAAATCCCAACATTTTGGTCGGAAAACGAAGTAGATAAATCCCTGGATTTTTGTTAGTATCAGAAACAAACAGCCACAAAATTTCGGGTAATTCTTACTTGAAATGGATATTTGATTACAAAATATGATTCCATGGCCTAGTAAAGAAGAAAAAAAAAGAGAAGAACGTATAACAATAACAACAGGAAAGAAAAGTTACTAAAAAGGGCCAATTTTTTTGAGACAAAGTTTCAAATTCATGTTGCGATCTGGCAATAATAGTAATTATAACAAACTAACTAAAATTTATTATTTATTAATAACACCAATTTTATTCTTTACTTTAATGATTTTTTGTTTATATTTTTCATTTTAAAACTCATTGATTCAAATAATTATATTTAAAGATTTACAATGCATCGTATGATGGGACCTATCCCGCTTTTCCAAAGCTCCAGGTCAAATTCTGCCCGATCAACAGCTTTTGGACAAAGTGTTACCTTATCGTCCAAAGAGAAGAAATATATGTCAAATATTGAAAAAGCATTACAATCTTTTGAATCCGTTGATGAATGGGCTGATTATATTGCATTTTTAGTAAAATTACAAAAGGCATTATTATCTAATCCAAATAAAGATATTACAAATTGGATTCCCTTTGATTTTCAAGTTTCTATTACCTTATCAAAATGTATCTCTCCATCATTACCAAGTGGAGTTCATAAAAAGACAATTGAAATTTTTAATACGATATTTGCTATTCTTAAAACTGAAAATATGAGTCAATCAATTTCGTTATGGTTACCTGCGATTTTACCATTAATGTCGTATGCAAGTATTAGTATAAAGCAAGATTTACTAGATTTATACAATAATTATATTTGCAAAATTCAACCAAATATACTCAAATCTTGTTTTAAATCAATTTTATTAAGTTTACTTCCTGCTTTAGATGATACAACTTCTGAATTTTTTGATTCAAGCTTAAAATTAATAGATTCCTTAAAAGATCAATTGAATGATACAAATCACTTTTGGCAGTCTATGTTTTTATCGATAATTACATCTCCTGATAAAAGAATAGGTGCAATGGAGTATTTAACTAGAAAACTACCATCTTTTATAATTAATGCGGATGAACATGAAATTTCCAAGGAAAACGTATTATCTTTGTTAACATTAGATGGCGTAGCATGTGTTACCCCAAATTCAGGTTTGTTAACTAAATCTTTTTGTAAGGCAATGACCGATGAGAATTTGTTTGTTCAAAGAGGGTTTTTTGATTTGTTATTATCTAAATTGCCATTAAACTCTTTAATCTTTGAATGTTTAATTGATGAAAATGATAAAATCTTATTATTTCTTTATGTTACCAGTACAGTATTAAAAAAGGATATGTCATTAAATAGAAGGTTATGGAATTGGTTATTAGGTCCAGAAAATCCAGAAAATACAAAACACTTATCAAGACTAGAATATTTTATGAAATATAGTCATTCACACTTATTAAAGTCTTTATCAAATTTAGTTGAAAGCAAGGAATCTAAGGATTCAACTGATTTAATTAATGATCATATTAAACTTTGTAATATATCAATTTCAATCATGGATAGATGGGAAATTGGACAATCAATTTTACCGGATTTATTTGTTCCAATTTTGGAAGTTTCTAAATATATAAATGATAATTACTCATTAGAATTTGATAATGTACTTAAATATTCAAATGAATTATTTGATGGTATTGAAACAAATGTAATTTGGTCAAACATTTTAAATTTAATAAAAAAAGATAAAATTGATTTAGTTTTATTTATTTTAAAACGTTATAATGTTGAAGATGAGGATATGTTGATAACTCATATTCCACTGGTTTTGTTATCTAGTTTTGCATTATTTAAGTATGAAAATAAATGGCTAATGCTAATTGAATCTTTAATAAAAATAATTCCTTCAAGAGCTTTATTGCCGTTAGATTTATGCAATGAAAAATTTAAATTAATAGATTATTACACTGAAGATTTAAATGTAAATATCATTAATGAATTAGATAAGTATTACTCACAGTCAACAAAAATAAATGAAATAGATAATGAAATAAGAAGACCTTTTACAAATACAGATTTTTCTGGATTATACCTAAATTTTACTTATAAAATTTTACTTAAGAGTTTTAACGATTTCAATCCAATTTTTTTAAACTGTACCAAAATATTTGATGATTTAATTCAACTTATTCCAACTTCAACAAATGACGAATTTATAGATGTAACATCGTTAACTAATTCCATTAAAAATTTGAAGATGAATGATATTAAGATTGAATTATCATTTGGAATTTCTCATGTCTTGAAATATTTAATTAAGAATTTATCTAAATTAGAAGTTTTAAAATTATTAAAAATTACATCGGAATCTTTATGGAATTGTTTGAAATTATCGGATGGCAAATATCAAGTTGAAATAGTTAAGAAATTTTGGAATTTAGAGGTCATAGTTGGATCATCATATCTAGAAGCAACATTATGCGATTTATTGTTGAAAGAATCAAATTTTGAAGATAGAATATTTTATTTTAACATATTTTGGGTTCATTTAAATAATGATAATTATCATGAATTTAAATCAATTTTAAATAGACCATTATATATAATATTAGAAGAAATCAAAAATGATGTCTATTTAAAATCAATCAACAAATGGATTTTAACAGTTAATAATTCAGGTGCATTAAATAAAATATTTAAAATAACCAGTTTAGAATTATTTAATAATGAATTTCTTGATGAATCATTTAATTTAGATGAAATTAATATCAATAGAATTGATTTTAATAAAATTTTATATGATTTAGAAATTATTTTCAACTTACTAAATTTAAATGATATAATTTTGAATAGTTTTAAATTAGAGTTATGCGTTATTGATAATAATAAACAAATTGATTTTATTAAATCGAGAAATTGGGATATTTCAACATATAAGTCATTTATGCTAATTGTTTTAACTAAATTTTTGGAAATGGAAACCACTACAGAGTTAATTAAATTTAATGATGTTTATTTGAATTATGTTAAATGTATTAGATTGTCATTAAAATTAATTAATTTACTTATTGATGAAAATGAAATCAACTTCAATGATATCTTTATTTCATTAGTTGGTAATTGTGAAGAAAATTGTTTAATTAATTACGAAAATTCAAAAAGAAGTATTATTATATCATATTATTTGGAAACAATCGGTAAACTAATTAAATTATCAAGTAAGAAAACTCATGGAATTCAAATATTTGATCTAAAATCTATTAATTTATTAGATTTTTTAACTATTGGTATCAAAAGTTCAGATTCTTCTATTGAATTTAATAATTGGATTGAATTAATATTGTCAATATCCGAATATTATCCAGATATAATTTTCCAAATATCGAATGGTTTAATTGATTGTATTTGTTGTAAAATTGAAACTGAATATTTATTAAAAATTTTTACAAATATAGATTTAATTAATGAATCTGTTTGTGAATTAATTTTAGGCATTGAGAAAATCTTAATGAAATGCCATAAACATTTGGGATATATTTTATCAGATACATTTGGATTTAATAATTTAAATAATTTAAACAATCAAACTAATAAAGAATCTGGATTTTTTGGATCAGTGATTCAGGGTGTTTTTCAAGTTGAAACAACAAATGATAAGAATGAAGGTACAAAAAGAAAGAGATATTTAATAGAATCATTTAGAAGAAGTATTTTGACAATTTATCAATTGTGGATTAAAACAGATAACAATGTACTAGTTAATGATAATGGTGATAGATTGAATGATTTGAAAACAAGGAATTTTTGCCTTAATAAAATTAAATTTAGATGTAAAAAAATAGTTGAGCAAATTTATTTTATGGAACCATTAGAAACAATTGAATCATTAATTGAATGCTATGAAGAAAATGAATCTAAAAATTCAGGATTCAAATTATTTCAAGTATTAGACGCTTGTAAACAAAAGATTATAATGAGTTATATTTTAGATAGTATAATTTCAAGAGTTAATTATGGATCACTTGAAGAAGATAGAAGGTCCAGTTTGATTTCCAAATTAGACGAATTTAAGCTAAGTTTATTTTTAATTGAATATACTGAAAAACTAAATAATGATGAGAATTTAGAACAAGTTTGGAACGATATCCAAAATTTTTTAAAGGACTCATTTTCAAATTCATCATATTATAAATATATTTATTCAAATTTGTTAAGGTTTTTATGTATTATTGGGATTAAATTTCAAAATACTAATATCGGTAAAATGAAAAAAGGAAATAAAGATATAGGTGAAACATTTATTAAAATGTTAAATTTATGTATTACTATCAAGATTGCACAAAGTCAAAATGCGAATAGTTTTTCAAGTATTATTTTAAATAATTCAATTGAAAGTGGGAAAGATAAAGGGATTGAGAAAGACATAGAAAATAGAGAACAAAATAATATTACTGAAAATACTGATGAAGATGACAAAAACAACAGTAACAACAACAACAACAACAACAACAACAACAACAACAACAACAATAGCAATAATAATAGTAATATTTATAAAGAAAAAACAGTCTTTAGAGAAGATGTATGTATTGCATTAATAAAAGTAATTCCATTTATGAAAATAATAATTAATGATAATGATAAATTGACTACTTTATTTACAAATATTATTAATGGAATTAATGGATATATTAATAAAAATGGCTCAATTAATTTTAATTTATTACCAAACTATATTATTGAATTATTTATAGTTTTAAGTGAAGATGATACATGTAAAGAATTAAAAATTTGGAAAAGTTTTTGCTTTGAAATGTTAAATCATTCAAATTTTTTTAAAATAAATAAGAATCAAATTAGTAAATGGAATTTAATTATGAAGAATTGGATTATGAAAGATGAAAATAGATTAAATGATATTATTAATAGTAAGTTAATATTTTCCAATAGTAGTACAAATTCTGGTCCTTCAATCTTTAATTGGAATGATGAAGTTGATATATTAAATGCAAATATACCGATGATTAAAATATTAATTTATTTAATTATAATTAATGAAAAAGATGCATTAATTAATTTAATTTCCAATTTAAAATTTAAAATTGATGAATTTTTCAAAACTGTTAGACAGATGAATAAATATTGTGAAACTGAAAAATGGATCATGATATTATTAAGATGTATCATTTTAAGATTTAATGAAAATCATTTAGTTAATTTATGGACATTAATTAATAAATCAATGTTTTATTTATTTAATGAAGTTTATAATAAATTGAATGAAATCAATAAGAATGGTGAAAGTGAAAATGAAGAAGAAAACGAAAAAGGCAGTGAAAATGAAAATGAAATGGTATTTAATGAAGTATTTTTACAAGGATGTAAATTATTAGATATTTTGGTTATTTTAAATCAAGAAGAATTTCAACTAAGTGAATGGATATTTATAAGTGATAATTTAGATGAAGTTTTTAAGATAACCAACAAAAATGATGTGGAAGTTGGAATTATTGAAAAAATAAATAAAAATTTTACTATTGGAGATTCAAGTAATATAAATATGAATATTACAAAAGAAGGTAAATTTAAAGTCCCATTATTAAAAGGTATTAATAATGTTAATAATTTAACTGAATTAAGCTATTTTTTCAATAGCTTAAAAATCAATAAATATGAAGCTGAACTAGAGATGAAAGACATTGATTATGAAAGTATTGAAAATGATATTTTTAATGATTTATTTACTGAATAAATTAAATTATTAGTAGAATCTAATATGCAATTATATAAAATTTTGTTTTCTTTTTTTTCTTCTTTTTCTTCTTTTTATTCCTCTTTTTGTTCTTGTTCTCTCTTTTTCCTTTTTTTTTTTAAATTTTAAGACAATTTAATGAATCTATAAATTACCAATTCTTCCCAACCGCATTTTCTTTCAATTACTAAATCAATTGAAAAATTATTAAACTTTGATTTAAAATTCGATATTACTTGAGGATGATTATTTCTTGCGCAAAAAAGGATATAAGCTTGTCCATTAATTGATAAAATATTATTTAAATTAATTAATAATTTATTAGTTATTAACATACCATCAGTACCACCAACCAAGGCTAAATCTAACCAACAACTATTATTATTATTATCATTATTATTATTATTATTTGGAATAAAGGGTATAGATTCAGAGGGTACATAGGGAGGATTAAATATTATTAGATCAATTTGATTATTTCTAATTGGATCTGATAAATTTGATCGTATAACATCAAATGGTAAAGAAGAAGGATTATTATAAGAATGAGTTGATAAAGTTGAATTTAAAGCAAATAAATTTATATCTGAAGCTAAATGAATTGCATTAGGTATAAACTTATTTGATGAAATAAAAGTTGAAATAACACCAGAACCAGAACCAATTTCTAAAACTAAAGGACATTTATGTGAAAAATTTGTAGATTTAAAGTAATTAATTGTATGAAGATTTTCGAAAAGATCTAAAAAGAGAAAAGTATCTTCAGCTGGTTCATAAACATGATCAATATCCAGATCAGGAGTAATAGGGGTGGGAATCATTATAAATATATATATATATATATATATATATATAATGATTAAGACTTTAAGGAATGATAATCATAAGATGAATCAGTTTATGTTCAATTGAAACATGAAAAATGAAAAAATAAAAATAAGAAAATGAAAAAATGAAAAAATAAAAAAAGGCAAATTGATTTTGATTTTGATTTTGATTTTATTTTATTACTGTTAATTAATATCTTTTTAAAGTAATTTACTATCATATTAATAATTATTACCAATTAAATAAAATGGTGGAAATTCGTATTAGGAGTTTAACCGGTAGAAATATACCTGTTGAAATTGATTTGAAACAAAAAGTTGCCGATTTGAAAGAAGTAGTTGAAGTTAAAGAAGGTATTCCACCTCAACAACAACGATTTCTCTTTGCAGGAAGACAATTGGATGATGATAAGAGTTTAGAAGAATGTGGTGTTGTTGCTGGCAGTGACTTACATTTAGTATTATCTCTTAGAGGAGGATGATAAATATATAATAATATATAATAATATATAATACTATATTATATAATGAATGAATCAATATGATTAATTAAAATAAAATAAATTAAATAAATTAAATAAATAATATCTTTTAAATAAATAGAGTGAGAAATGAGAAATGAGAGATGAGAAGGAAAAATTATGTTTTCAGTTTTCAATCAGTTTTCAGTTTTTAGCTGAGCATTTGACTTTTTTTTAATATTAATATCTTTTCTAATGTTTTAATTTTAATTTTAGTTTGATCTCTTTTTATTAGTTTATTATCAATTGACCAAGTTAAAGGGGGGAAATCTCATTATGTTTGGAAATACACAACAACAACAGCAACAACAACCTCAGAATACAGGATTTTCTTTTGGAAATACATCTACTGCTCCTGCAACATCAAGTTTAACAACTGCACCTTCTGCTTCTTCAACTGGCTTTTCTTTTGGTGCAAAACCTACATCCACAACTTCAACAGGATTTGCTTTTGGTAATAAACTGACAACTAATACTGCCAATCCATCTGGTTTTAGTTTCGGATCAGGTTCTAATACAACATCAACAACAACACCAGCTGCATCAACAGGATTTTCTTTTGGATCTGGTGCTAATACTAATAATACAAATCAATCTAATAATCTTCTAAATCCAACCAATAATAATCCTATAAGTACGAATATAAATCCAAATCAAAATAATACTTTATCATTTAATTCTCAACCCTCATTTTCATGGTCAAAACCTCAAACAACTTCACAATCATCAACACCTTTAACCTTTCAACAGCAACAACAACAACCGCAACAACAACAATTACAACAACAACCATCACAACAACAATTATCAACGTCATTAAATACAATATCGACAATAACAACAACAACAACACCATCTAATTCATCTAAAGATTATCAACCAACAATTAATGATAAGTTAATTAAAATTAAATCAGCCTGGGATGCTTCAAATCCACAATGTAAAATGAAAACTCATTTATATAATAAAGTTGATCCATCGTTTAATAATTTTACAAGACCAATTAATGAAACTCCTGAAGATTGGGAAAATGCAATGAAAAATAGACCAAAAGATTATAATTCAATCCCAATTAAATGTTCAGGATTTATAGATTTATTTGAAAGAAATAATTTACAAGATAACCATGTTAAACAAACAAGATTTTTACTTAATGATATTAATAATAAATTAATTAAATTAAATGAAAAACATGATTTACATTCAAATAATTTATTATTAAAATGTAAAATTAAACAAAAAAATTTAAATTTAAAATTATTAAAAATTGCAATTAATTTATCAATTTTGAAATATAAAGGTTATCCATTAACAAATGATGAAAATTTATTAATTCAAAATTTTAATAAATTATTGTTAAAATTAGATGATCCCGTTGGTTTAAATAGAATTAACGAGCTTTGGGCTCGTCTTTCTTCTTTAAAAGATAAATATTCTCAAAATAATTTAATTATTTCTGATGATGATTTTAATACTATTAATATTAATGCTACTACTAATACTACTACTAATGATAATAATAATAATAATAATAATAATCTTAATAATGATAAAGATGATGATAATGCAATTATTAAAAATCTAATTAAAGTTTTAGCTAAACAACAACAAGGTATTCAATTCCTTTGTGAACTTATGGAGGAAGATGAAATTAAACTCCAACGTTTAGCAAATATAGTTTAATCATTTATATATATATATCTAAGTTTATAATACTTATTAATTTGTACAACTATAGACATATCATTTATTATGTAACAAAATACAAAAAAATTCGAAGGATTAAAACCTTAAAAAAAAAATTAATGTCTATAAAGAAAAATACGAAAAGAACTGGTTTTTTTTTTACTCGTGTTTTTTTCTCATTTGAAGCAAACGAACAATTGATCGTGTCGTGTCGTGTTATCTATTTATTTCATTTGATTATATTTCCCTTAATTTATAATTTATAATTTATAATTTATAATTTATTTATTATAAGATTTCAAAATATCGATATCGATATCTTTATCATTCTTCTTCTTATTATTATATTATTAATATTATTAATATTATTGATATTATACAATTATTATTATGGAAACTACTACTATTTATCAATTTTCTACAGTCACACCATTAGCTGCTTCATCTGATGATGTAAATAATTCATCATTACTTGATGTCAAACGTAAAATTAAACAAATTATTTATTCAATTAATTCACCTGATCAACCAAATATTGGTAATATTGTTTCATCTCCATATACAATTCACTTTCAATTAGATAGAGAAAATGATATAATAATAATTGTTATAACAGCTGAAAATTTCCCAAATCAATTAGCATTAAGTTATTTATGTGAATTACATGATGAATTTATACATATTTATTTAAAGGAAATGCAAATTAGTTTAAATAGAAATGAAATTATTAAACCTTATCAATATATGTCATTTGAGACTTTTATAACTAAAACGAAAAAAATTTATGCAGATTCAAGGGCAAAAGATGGTTTAAATGATGTAAATAATCAATTAAGGGATGTTAAAAATATTATGAATAAAAATATTAATGATTTATTAAATAGAGGTGAAGAACTAAATAATCTACAAGATTTATCTTCTTCTTTAAGAGAGCAAAGTATTAAATATAAAAAATATGCTAAAAAGATAAATTGGGATTTATTAATTAAACAATATGTACCTATTATAATCGTTATACTGATATTTTTATTATTAATTTATAGATGGTTTTTTTAATTTTTTTAATTTATATAGTTGCAAGCATGTTTTCAATTATTTTTTTAATTGAATAAAATAACGAACCTAATCCACCTTCAATAGTTAAATTTCCTTCGTTATTTTTAACAATAACTAATTCATCATCGATAACCAATCTTCCATCACCTAATAATTCTACTCTATAATCTTTTAGTTTTAAAATATTCCTTAATTGTGTAAGTTTAATATCACCAATTTTAATGTTTGATATACTCGAATTCTTTAAAGAAGAAGATATTAAAGAATTATCAATCAAATTTGATGGCTTTAATTTATATTCCCAATCTTTAATTTTTTCAACAACACCCGAAACATAACCAACATTATATTCATTATTTAATAATTGCCAATTTATATTGGAAACCAATTGATCATCAATTAAAATTTCATAAGATGTTATAACATTACCTAAATTAATTTTTTCATTTAACTTACTTTTAATATATTCAATTTCTAAATTACTTTGTAATAACTTTAAATCACGTTTCGTATCATTTTGTAAATCAATCATTAAGTCATCTAAATTACCACCTTTAAATTCAGGTAATAAAATTACTTTCCTAGGTTTTAATTGCTTTGTAGAAAATTTCAAGGATCTTAAATCATGATTACCTGATAAATCAATGAATGTTAATCCACATCGAATATTAATTGTAGCTGAATTTTCTGTCCTATTAACGGGATCAATCATAGGATCAAGAAATTTTAGAATATCAAAACTATTTGTGTTAACATTATTATTGCGTTGTCGTTTATTATTATTATTTGTAATTCTTTTATTACGTTTTCTACGTTTACCATGTTCATCAAATTCTCTATCATCATCATCATCATAATTATCATTGTTGATACCGTTTTGATCATAATCTCCATGTTCATTATTATCATCCAAATCACTACTAACTTTTTCAACAGTTATTTCATTATCATTACTCACAATTGGGAATCTATCATCATCATAAACTTGAAAATCTTCATGTTTAATAACGATCCCATAATCATCATTATTAAATTTAAAATTAACAGTTGGAAACATTCTGTTTTTATGCTTCATATTTTGTACATCAAAATCTCTTGGTAATTGTAAAATTTCATTTATTTTCAAAAATTTTGATTCATCCAGTTGATATTTAATTTCTGCCTCTTTAATTATATTTGTCGTTATCTCAGTTAATTGTTTAGTATCTTCCTTATTGGTTTCTTGTTGTTTTAACTCTGCGTTTATATTATTTTCATTTTCTTTACTCCCATTTTTCTTTAAATCTTGATTTAATCCAGGTCCAGATCCAAATTCGGGCTCAGATTCAGATTCAGATTCCGTATCCGTGTCAGTATCAATATCGATAACTTCTTTATCTGCTAAATCTTGTAATTTTTGACGTTCTAATTCTTCTTTTTCTAATTTTATTTCTAACTCACGACGTTCAGTGATCCTTTTTTCATAATTTGATAAATCTTTACCCCTTAATAAATCTTCATCAAAAGATTTAAATTTCATATTTGGCATTTCTAATAAAATCAATTGACCTTCTTTTAAATTATTCTCATTTGAATCAACATTTTGTTTCCATGTTTTATAGAATGAATATAATTTAGAAGATTTATTCGGACGCTCTGTTAACATTATTGAATAACTTAATTTAGAATTCATATCAATTAAAAATTTATTAAATAATGAATTATCAATCATATCTAACTCTTCAATAAAAAAAATTTTTGGTATATTATAAGTATTATTAATTAATTTATTTAAATCTTTAAAATTTATTGATTGAATTCTATTATTTAATAATTTTGTAGAATCTAATTCATTTTCAAATAATTTATTAATATTTGAATTCATCCATTCTAAAAAATTGCTTGATATTTTTAAATTTTCTAAACCTGTATAATTTATAAGATACATATTAATTGCATTTAATTTTTTATACTGTAAAATTGTGAATAATAATTCAAAAAATCTGCCTGAAAGTGAAGTTGGTAAAAGTACAGAAGTATTTGAATTTACATTTTCTTCAATTAATTTTAAAAATTTTTCAGTTCTTAATTGATGACTTAATTTTGCACTTGAAGTAAATTCACAATTTGTTATGAAAGTTGTTGGTCTCATTAAATCGGAATTATTGAACATTTTACAATTATTTAAGAAGGAATCTTTTGCATGATTCCAAATTGGGGCATAAACTATTCGTTCATTAATATTATTTTCAATTAACCAAATTGAACCACCAATTGAATATCCTGAATTATAAGCAGTCATTGATAAATTAATTAATTTATTATTAATATGAGATAAATGAATAGTTTGAGAATAATTAAATGATTTAATTGAATTAAAATATTTAGAAATATGATTCAATTCAATTAAATTATCATTAACTGGACCTAATAAACCAATTGATCTATATAATTCACAAATTGCAATACGTCCTAATTTTGAAACTGGTAATGTGGAATAAATTGGAATATTTCTTAATCTTGGAAATGTATGTAATAACTGAACATATGCACCTAAATATTCTAATGTTGTTTGAGATAAAATAATCATATCAATAGATTGAACATATTCATTATAAAAATCAAGTGAATCTACTCCATTCCACCCAGGATCTGCAAGTATTGTGATTGTATTGTCAATACGAAGTAATTTAGCTTGCGTATAACCATTTCCAATGGCTGTAAACTCAAACATGATTAGTTTGTGTTTATCTAATCAAAGAGATAATCTTAAAAATAAATCATATCAGATATTTCCAAAGATAAAAAAAAAAACAAATCAAAATTCATGTTATTATATATGATACTAATATATTCAATTTTAAGGCTCAAACTCAATTCTCAATGCTCATTTCTCAATAATATACGTTACCCGGTTTAAAATATGAAAAAAATGTATTTTTCTATTTAATCTGATTTTTTAACTAAGTAAGTGCGGGGAGTAACTTATTTATGCGTTGTATATGTGTATATACATGTATTATGTATAAGAAAATATTAAATGGTGTAAATGAAATATTAATTATATATAAGTAAATAAGTATATATATTATATTGTTAGATTCATTTGAAACAAAAATCAATATTATTATAAACAGCATTAGATTAACTGATTAACCATGTCTACTTCCAATACATATGATACAATCTCTACATCAAACTTTACCGACAAGAAGAAAGGTACTGAATATGTTTTCGAAAATGATAAATTACCAGCTGAAATTCCACATGTTAAAGAAATTGGTGCAACAACAGGTCCACTCTTAAGTGCAAGTTTTTTCATTGGTGATAGATGTAAAGATTTTAATGATGATTTTATGTTATGTCAAAAGGAGAATGGATCAAATGGTACTGTTAATTGTCTTAAAGAAGGTAGAAAAGTTACTAGATGTGCAGCAAGTGTGTTATCAGATTTAAATGCACATTGTAAAAAAGAATTTGAATTACACTATAATTGTTTAAATTATTCAAATATGGAATTTAAGAATTGTAGAAAGGCAGAATCTTTATTAAATGATTGTGTGTTTACAAGTTTAAAATTAGCAAAATCTATTCCAGGCGATGGTGGTAAACAAGTGTTTAAAGATGGTAATCAAATATTCAAACCAATTCATCCTCATTTCCCAAGTGAAAAAGCTTATGATTTAGCAAAGAAAGAAAACGCATAATTAATATTCAGAATCCTATTATTATTACCTTCATTATATTATCGTTTATTTAATTTTCTCCCTCTTCTAATTCTAAGAAACATTACTTATTTATATCTATCTATCAATCGATCTATCTATCTATCTATTTATCTATCTATATCTATATATATATATCTCTATATATATACTATAAAATATTTATTCTATATTCTATGCTATCATTTTATCAGTAACATCCTCTTTTTGTAAAAAATTTAAAATTGGAAATCCAATAGTTTGAATAACATCATCAGCCCAAAGTACATCTAAATGAGAATATTCTTCAATTCTTAAATATTTCCATTTATTAATCATTTCAATTTCAATATTTTTCAATCTGTTAATAAATAAATCTCCATTAACTAAATTATCTTTACCTGGTATAATTAGGAATAAATTCGGGGTATCATTGGTAAACCAAGCTAAAGGATCTGAAATTACTGGTTTATTCATTTGAAATCCATTATTATTATTAGTATCATTTTTATTATTATGTAACCACCATTTCATTAATTTAACCGAAACATAAACAGGTGAAAATAAAAAATGTAAATCTCGAATTTTTGGATCCCATAAATGATCGTTCCAATTAAATAAATATGAAAAAACAACATACGAAGACCATCCAAAACCTGGCAAATTATAGGTCAAATTTCTTAAATGTACCATTATTGGCATAAATGCTTTTTTACCAAAAAAAAAGTTATAAATTGAATTTGGTAATAATCTCATGAATTTAATAAAAATTTTTGAATTAAGTAAAGAGCCACCATAAACTGCAGGTGCTAATAATACACAATTATCAATTAAATTAATATATTTTTTATCAATTTCTTTATTAAATTGTTTTGAAAACATATAAACACATTGAGTTGTACCTTGTGAATGTGAAATAATTGATATTTTATGATTTGAATTAATTTTAATCATTTTTATATAATCAATCATTGCAGGTATATCATATTTAGTCATTTCATTTAAATCCCAATCCCACATTTCATGATCATTTTTTTTATAAATTTTATGTCTTGGATTAAAACCACATCTATTATTACCTAACCAAACATCATAACCATTTGAAACTAATAAATAAGCTAATGATTTATAACCTGATGTAAGGAAAGATCCCGATGATTGTAATAATCCATGAATAAATAATATTGGTTTAAAATCATTATTAATAACATCAATATCAACATGAGGATTATATAATCTTTGTAATGTAAGTATAAATCCATCTTTTGTAATTATATCATAAGTAATAAGTTCAAGACCAAGAAGATGAGCATAATATGTTAAGTCTTTTGATTTTTGAATCGTATCTGGATTATGAAAAGCTTGTATAGTTGGATTATGTTCATGGTCACGTTGTGTACATTTTGGATGAGTATAAATTTTTATTATTGAATAAATGAATCGTGCTAATAATGCTGCAATATATATTCCAGCAAGAAACAAAAATGTGCACACTGGTGCTGAATAAGACATTAAATAAAATGAATGTATTAATAGAGAGAAAACTATGAAAAAATAGTAAACAAGGAAGTATATTGAAAATTAAAAATAAAAACAAAACTAAATATAAATATAAACAAATAAAAACGGTAACAATTGAAAAAACTTATATATTCATGTTGTAGTCATGACAAATATTGGTGTTGTAAGTTGTAATAATCCAAAAATTAAAAATTAAAAAAAAAAAAAAAATATTTAATAAGTCAATCTCGACTTGTCAAAATCAAGAAAAGAGTGAATGACAGTTAGCCAGCTTAATATATTAATTAATATTCGCATTTAGTTTTATTCTAGAACCAATTGAAGATATGCCTTTTTAGTAGTTTTCCATAAAATTAAATAATAATTATGCGAAAAAGAGAATGGGTAAGTGTAAAGAGCATTATACTTTAAAAAGATGCATACATTATATAGTAACACCTATGTAATTCTGGATGTTTCACTTACCAAATCAGAATGACTTGTATTTGTATTAGCTCAGCTCGTAATCCAAATTCGATGCAATTTATTGAGCGAAGGCGACAGGCAATTATTTGTATATTCTGAGAATTAACTACAAAATAAGGCACCATCGGTTAGTAGTTAGAAAGACCATCTGAATCCCAATACCGAGATCAAAAGACGTTTGAATAGGAATTTTATTCAAATTAAAATATCAGGATATTCTGATTTATGATATGATATGGTTTTCCATGGCCTGATTTATCAGAAAAGTGAAATACATTATGAACTGATCATCAAGGATGACTGTATCAAGGTTATTGAAGGTGTAAACCTGGTTAGGCAATCAAACAAATAATTATTAGATTATACGATAAGTAATTATAATTCCATTGATCTATTTTGTGTAGCATATTATGCATTAATATATACATTATGTAGTTCATTATTTATGTTATATCAATTATATTAATATATGTAATATATAACAATGTAGATTATGTTACAATTAATAGTAAAATTATTTCAACTAAATTACAAAGTGTTTTATTAACTGGTTTAATGATAGGTTTAGGAGTTAAAACACCATTAGTACCAGTACATACATGATTACCAACAGTTCATTCAGAATCACCATTAGGTGTTCCAACCAACCAACCAACCAACCACTCCTCTAATAACACACATCATCTTCTTGAATTTTTTATGACTATGAAGATGCTATATTTATTTCCAATGTCACAAGGTATGCTTCTGCAAGAATTTAATTTCAAAAAATTTAATGTTGCGGGTTTGGTGAATTAGAAACATACCATCATGGCCTTTGCTAATGGCATGCAAATAATGCAAAACATTCAAAGATAGTAGTAGTGCATAACTTTCTCATCTTTTTTGAATTAGTCAACGTTCCTTTTGTGGATCCTAATAGGAGCACAAGTCTAAGAGTCCAGTCCATAAGACAAAAATACTTAATGCTTTTCTGCGCACAATTACTTTTTAAATTGAATAGATTACATTCAGTTTTACGACTACAGTGCATTCACTTTATTGACTTCATGTCTTCAACTATTCTCCTTTATTATCTACTAGAAATGAAATTTCTTGGACACGTTCATTAAACTATTTAGGAAATACTACATGTTTTTTTTTTTATATCACAATGAAAAGAAAACTAAACGGTAATGTTACTTTAAACAATAGAACCAGATGTACGATCCACTGTAAAACTTTAGATATATCTTAAGTCGAAACGACAAATATGCTTGAAATTTATTAATGACGTTCTTTGAATTAGTGCCACTTTAAATTTTAAAGGATTAAGTTTTTTCCAAAATTAAGGAAATTCTTCAGAGTTCCATGTTTATTGCGGCAACACAGCTATATCAAAACTTTACCCCACAAAAACCTACATCTGCTATCAAAATGCCGTCAATTGAGATAAACTCAATACGCTATTAAAATGGTTCTTGATATTTTTGCGCTCCATTCTTACCAAGGAGACTCTCTTCTGAAGGAAATTAAATTAATATCTTTATAATTATACTCCAAGTTAAAAAAATTTTAAATATTAGCTTAAAAAATCTATTTGATATCATTAAGATGTGTCGTAAAATATTATTAAAATATTTTTCTTTCGAAATCAAAAGAAAAAATGATAAAAAAAAATAAGAAATTTTATTTCTTGTCAAGATAAATCGGTTAAATTACTAACATGTAAGCAGCTACAGCAAGAACGACAGAATTTCTTAATTTATAGCCTGAACCCTCATATACTGTACCTGAAGGACTAGCGGATGATGGGCCTGATGTAGTTGATACGGATGGTTTTGTTGTAGCTCCAAACTCAACGCTTGTTGGAACCGTGCTTAAAGTGGTAGCACTAAGTTCAGCCTTCGTTGATGTATTTAAGACAGTAATAATTCCGGTGCTACTACTAATTGGCTTTTGGTTTGAAAGAGTGGATGTAGGACTTGGAACATAAATAATTGTTGAAACGTCACCAGAGACTCTAGTTGTTGCTGTTGGTAAATATGATTTAGACCAAGTGAAAGTGTGGCAGCTTGCGCACTCAGTTGAAATATTCGTAATAGTTGAAGATGATGGAACACAAACAATAGTTGTAACAGTTGTATCAGAAATCGTAATAATTGTACTAGTGTAAGAGTTAGACCATGTGAAAGTAACACAATTTGTTTCAGTTGTGATTTTATTAAGACTTACGCCAGAAGTTGATGATGGAACACAAACAACAGTAGTTACAATACTTCCATCAGTACTAGCTACGGTAGCGGTAAAAGATTTCGACCAAGTAAAGGTAGAGCAACTAGATGACGGCACCTGTATCACGGTGTATATAGTTTTCACAGGTCTAACATCGCCATCAATACCAACGCTGGTGATCATAACAGAAGTAGTGTAACTGCCTGTCCATGTAGATAGTGTGGTTTCTGGTTCTAACATTGCAATGTCAGTGGTCGTAACAGTTTTGCCGTTAACATCGATGGTGGTGTACACAAGAGTAGCGGTTGTGGTGGATTGACCCGTGTATGCATATGTATTAGATGCCGTTGCTGGAACCTCCAACATGGTGCAAGTGGTTAATACAGGTCGACCGTTTACATCAACAGCAGTGGTGGTAACAAGCACAGTAAATGTAGTACTGCCTGTCCAAGTTGATAGTGTGGTTTCTGGTTCTAACACTGCAATGTCAGTGGCGGTAACAGTGTTGCCGCTAGCATCGATGGTGGTGTACACAAGAGTAGAGGTTGTGGTGGATTGACCTGTGTATGCATAGGTGTTAGATTGAGTAACGATGGCAGACGCAGATGGCACTTCCAACATAGTGTATACAGTTCTAGTGAGCTTACCATCGCCATCAACAGCAGTCGTGGTAATAAGCACAGTGGATGTAGTACTTCCTGTCCATGTAGATAGTGTGGTTTCTGGTTCTNGTTTCTGGTTCTAACACTGCAATGTCAGTGGCGGTAACAGTGTTGCCGCTAGCATCGATGGTGGTGTACACAAGAGTGGATGTGGTGATGGATTGACCTGTGTATGCATAGGTGTTAGATGCTGTTGCTGGAACCTCCAACATGGTGTAAGTGGTTAATACAGGTTGACCGTTTACATCAACAGCAGTGGTGGTAATCATAACAGAAGTAGTGTAACTACCGGTCCAAGTTGATAGTGTGGTTTCTGGTTCTAACACTGCAATGTCAGTGGCGGTAACAGTGTTGCCGTTAACATTGATGGTGGCGTACACAAGAGTAGAGGTTTTGGTGGATTGACCCGTGTATGCATATGTATTAGATGCTTTTGTACCTGCCGTTAGTTCCTGACAGCCAGAAATATCGTTGGGGTTAAAATTTATAACAGTGTTCTTAAAATTTGTAATAACTTGACCAGATGGAGTAACAATGTTAAATCCTAAATTTCCCGGCCCACCACCGTTAACATAATGAATCTTCATTGGATACATAGCACCTTTATCGAGGTAAATATAAGAAGAAGAAGAAGACATGATAGCCATGGTAACACCTAAAAGTACGTCACTATCAGTACTAGGACCAGTAGTGTAAGTACAGCAGTCAAAACCATTATGAGATCCCAGCCAAAAAAAAACAGCATTGTCGGTTATATCTGCAGAAATTTTATAAACACCAGATTCAGGAGCTGTTTTAAAATGAAATGAAAATAAAAATTGGAAAACAAAAATCCATATAAATGTTAGTATTTTACTCCAATAGGATAAAGTAAGAAAAGATGAAAATCAATAATAAAATATACATACCAATGAAGTAACCCAGAAGCTCCAAAGCAGTAAGCCCAACATTAATATTTTGGAAACCATACAGAGACGCAGTAGAAGCCTCATAGCCAAAAGTGAAATTTGGTTCAGTAACACCAGTAGTAGATTTGGTAAGACCATATTGCTGGAAATTGTTTTCCATCCAAGTATTGGGATATGTAAGATGATTTACCGGATAGCTATAAAAAAATGCATTAAAACCAATAGATGATGATGCAACCCTTGCAGTACAACCCACACCTTTGGATGAAACGTTGGTAATATATGTCTCGCCTGGATTGGCTAGAGCTGATCCAGCCAGTGCCAACAAAAATGGAATTGATTTATAGAAATCAGACAACATTTTATAGACATAAGATTGTTCGTCTGTCAGTATATTAAAAAAGATCAACAATATCAAATAAACTAACTAAAGCCAGCGAGTATAACAATTATTGGAAATCAAGGATTATTTAAATAATCGAAAAACTAAAAATACATGACAATGATATTATATGGAAACTATGTATTAATCGGGTTATAATCTATTTGTCCTGTTATATTAAAAATTTTTAAATTTTTCATGATTTATTAAAAGTGAAGGCAAACGTGATCTAAAAACAACTCAAGGAAGAAAATCGGCAATAACGATAGAATTGTAAATAGAAGCAGCCAATTCTAACAATAAATTATTTTCAATTAGAACCAACAATTGCGGGAACCTTTTTGCAGGACAATGGAGGTAGGTAAGATACTTGCTGAAACTTTGCTTACATGAAAATTGATGAAAATAAGGTTTAGTATGATTGTTAAGTTAATTATTTGCTTGGCCTTATTACGTAAGATTCTTATGTGTCTATAAGTGCTCTATTGTATATATTGGTAAGGGTATATTGGTTTGTGCTTTATTGATCAGTCGGTGGAGATTCAGTCGTTGGTGGGGAGTAGAGAGGCTCTAAAGTAGCTAGGCGACCATATCGCGTGTAGAATGAAATCAGTAGTTTTTGCTAATAGACTTCTGTTAGTAAGATTCATTTTCCTGCATAATGCGTCATATGTTACTACAAAAATTAGTTATGTAATTTCTATCATATTGATTGTAAATACAGTTTAAATCCGAGAAGCTCAGTGAAAAGGTGAAAAAACAGACAAACACCTTATATAGCTCGTAATGTTGCATAGACGCGCATGAATTTATTACTGTGGTTTACAAAGGTTAGAACAATGCATACACAAATTTTAAAAAATTGAATTCTTCAATTGAAGATGCGGTCTTTCTCTAAATACGTAAGAGATTTAACGCTTTCAAACCAGTGCTTTAGCTCGGCCTTAATTTGACTGTCAGATTGATCCGAAATTTATTCGAAGCAATTAGTTCCGATTATCTTTTTATGAACTTAGAAAATAACGCTGCGCTCATACGATCTCTAATCAGATATCAGTTATCAAGAAAACTTGCACGGCATGGCAAGATCCTAAGAAATCAAGCCTATAGGTAAATTGGTAGATTGAATACTACACCTAAGTTTTAAAAGCATTAAATTTAAACTTTATATTAATTGTAAATATGTTTTTAGTAATATACTTATTTCAAAAATAAACTCAAGGGCCTAACTCAAATTAATTTTAATGCCTTAATTCTTTATTTAAAATTTAAATAAACTATAAAATATACATAATATTGAGTTTAAGCAGGCTAATTCCATTTATGCATATATTTTTTAATTTTTAATACAAAGCTGATTTTCTGAATTTTAGTAACAATTTTAAGTATATATTGCATATATATATCTATAAATCGAAAAGAACAGCGTGACTTTCTTATTGTCTTGAAAATAAGGTTTTTTTTTAAGCAGCTATAATTATATATATTGTTGTATTATTATTGATAATTAATAATGCTGATGTAGGCATAGAAAGCTGGTCTCATTTCCAAAAGTTAATTTTTTGTATTTATGTATCAATTTTCAGAGTATAGATCAATTGATGCTAAACAAATTACTGTTAAATAAGATTTTATTATGAACCTCAATAGCCTATATGGTTTTCAATATACTAAAAAACATCTTTTTACCTTAATTTTACCTTCACAAAAAATATTTAGAATTGCCGAGACAATATTATAATAATAATATTAATATTTATCAGTAGTTGATAAGCAAACTATATATAAACATTCAATTTTTTTTGATAGCACGAAATATAATATATGATTAAAGTACAATAATTAATTCAATATAATTGAATTTGTGTTTAATAGAAAAATATCTTTACTAACCTGTGGTTTGATATTTTTTAGTAGCAAAAGAGAAGATTAATTGAGGACCGATTCAACAAAATTAATATATATTATTGCCGCTGGCATATTCAAAAGGTGGTGAAATAAACTTTCGTAGTCAGAATTTGCATAATTTAAAATAAACTGTTCAATGAACAACTGTCACCGTATAAACAAAAAAAAAGGTAATTCCAAGTTTCTCAAAAAATAATTAACCTTTCCGGAAGGATCCATTAAAATTATAAAAGATCTCTCAAAAATATTATTGAAATATTAAATACATTTATCGCTTATTAGTATTTTGGGATTTTTATGATATTAGGATAGCCTCTCTTCAACATAATTAAATATATATATAAAAATATCTATATGAAAAATATATATATAAGATATATATTGTAAAAGAGGAAGACTGAAAATATAACGACTTGTACTGTCTACCAGACACATCTTGATGGGAAACCACTATTAGTGACTCCACCAGTTAATGTCATCTACCCATATGGTTTAACCCTTTGGATTGAGCATCCACCTGTACACCAACTATTTCCCAATCTCTCGACTTATCTCGACCGAACAGCGTATACATTTGATCCTACTATCCTTAAAATGACATTCCCGTAATTCATAATAATTATATAAGAACTTTATAGAGACGTCAAAATACATCCCAATCTATCGACGTCCATCAGATTACTAGTGAAAAGCGATCTGATACAATACATAAAATTTGTTTTTAACTACTTGAGATCTGAGATCTCTATATCTACTATCTAGCAACATTCGGTAATGCGATATAAGATACAACATAGTAAACGGTAACAACAAACCTGATCAGCTGAATATATAAAAGCTTATGTGGCTGCGGACATAATAATCGGCTGATTGCTCTAGTCTTCGCCTCTCTACATATGTATGTACAGAGACGTTCACTGATCTTGAAGAATAAGAAATTCCTGGGGAATCCGACAAGACGCATACCGCAGACCCCGAAATCCGACAAAACCAATATTTGGTACGGATAACAGCCATAGGCTATTTTAACGTATCATATACATATAAATATTTCTAGCATAAGAATTATTTATATTCTATTTTCAATTGAAAAAACTCAACCGGATAATCGAACACAGAATTTTAGTAAACCTTTGTTTGGGCTTTCTTATGTATATAATTAATTTACCGATTGTTGTATGTTAAGAAAATAAAATTTTCCTAAACTATAATTTCACCCTTCAGCTGCATAAATGTTAGTTTTTTTCAAAGAGAATTACTAAGTAATTAAACAACTTTCTTCCCTTTTTTAAAAAGAAACCCATTTGTCGGATTTTTCTTGACGCATTAATTTAAGGTAAGATCCACACATTGTACCACTGAGTTCCTAAAATCAGTATTTTCTTTTCAATGTCTGGTGGCTAGTGAAAAATTACTATCTCTATACTCTATACATATATATATCGCTATGCCTCTGAAACTCTCTTGTAATTTTTCCATTAGGAGTCTAGCCAGTCTATCTTCAGAAGTGAAAGACACTTTTCCTGCAATTTTCTGGTTCCTGCCCATGGAACGATGAATTTTGTGTAAGGACTGGATGAAAATTTGGTATTAGCATATATAAATTCAATCGAATCATTGCATGGGCTATGAGTGTATCACTGTTTTTCAACTAGACATATTAAAAAAAATAATATACAAAATTGTATGAAAAAAAAACATGGTTTTATGTACGGATCAATTTTAATTATGCGTTAAAATTGGAGTTGGTACATATGCCAGAATATAGTGTTTCGCCCTATATTCTATATTCTGGGTCTGTATTTTCCTATATTCTACTATGTAAATCACCCTCTAAGACCTTCTTCTTTAAACATAATGATATATATATATATAACGTATCAGCCTATAATTCTTAATTTTATTAACTGATAATTCAAATTAAGTCAGACCCTTCATTACATTTGTTTAAGAATAGATATTAATAAGTAATTTAAATAACAATATTATATAATATATATTTATATTTATATATTTAATTAAAATAACATAAGAATAAGCCCATATGTGCTATGCTATATATTGTATATTTTATGTACCTCGGAAATTTAATGATTTGCATAAATTACCTTATTAGTACATATTAAATTATAGAGGAAAATAGAATATAGAATATAAAATATAGGAATATAGAAATGCGGAATATGGAATATAGAAAAAGCAACTCTAGGCTTCGCATTGTTGGATTCCAGTTGTTCTTATTTGTAGTTGTTGAACAAACAGTTGTTCATCACTTAAAGTATCAGACATGATTATATACAATCTTTCTTACCTTTTTTAAAGGAACTAAATAACCTAGAATACATGAAGTGAAAAGATGGAAAACTTTTCACTTAAGTAGGTGAGAAAAACTTTCATGGCTTTTCCCAGAGTTTAGATCACATAAAGATGAAACGAAGGGTTTCGTCTCAACAACAATACTAAACAAAAGATTGGTAATGTTGAATTCCAGTTGTCCTTAACTGTAATTGTTGAATAAACATTTGTTCATCGCTTAAAGTGTCGGACATGATTATATACGATCTTTCTTAGCTATTATAAAAGAACTAAATAACTATAAATAAATGAAGTGAAAAGATAGAAAACTTTTCACTTAAGTAGACGAGAAAAACTTTCACAGTTTTTCCCACAGAGTTTAGATCACATAAAGATGAAACCGAGAGTTTCATCTCAACAGGTAAAAATTAAAATTAAGGTTGAAAAATAGAGACAGAAATAAAAATAAATAAATAAAAACTGAAACAGTTGGAAAAAAATTCATATATTCATGTTGCAATCATGACAAATATTAATGTTGTAATAATATTCTCCTAAAAAAGATAACCATTAAAAAAAAAACAGAAAATATCCAATATGTATCGAGGTCTCGGCTCTGGACTGTCAAAATCAGAAAATTGGAGAGAATATATAGCCGTCACCAAGTTTACCCAATCGTAGTTTATACAGAAGATGGTCCTCTGCTGGCTTTAACATTCTTGGTTAAAATGACCAAAATTGTCTTATAGAAATTATGATACATATTAAAGGACCAAACCGATTATTCTAACGTCTCATTATTTGCCCCGAAATGGTCAGAGAATTAACATTTGCATCAAATAAATAGATTTCTTCATAGAGCTGGTTTGGTAAAGTATCTGATGATTCCTTAATCCACTTTTTCTCAAAGTCAACATCATAATATCGCAAAGAAAGGCACTCAGTTTTGCCATAGGACATTTTGAATATTTTATCGACCTTGATAAATTGAAATATACAATTGACTTTTATTTTTACAAACGGTTACTCTTTTTTCAACTTATGTTGAGATAAAACAATTCTGGATCCTCTGGATCCTTTGGAACACAGCCTTGGTATGGTCTTTGTTTCTACCTCATCTTTAAGATTATGATGCCATATTTTGTTAAAAACAGAAGAACTTTTTTTGAGGAAACAAAATCTTCTAAGTCTAGTTTTCCTAAGCCTTTCGCATCTATAATTTGATATATTTGAAGATTTGCAAAAAATAAGTAGCTTGACAACATGAAAACGCTTTCATTGAAATCCTAATGTTCGATGGTTTTTTAGAATTTCGATTTGACAAAACCATAGATCGCATTTCCTTACATGCATGTTCCATGACAAAACACCAAAAATTTCTATAAGAACCTATGTATTTCCATTTTTCCAAAAGATGGATCATTGAATGAGTTGGTAAAGAAAATATTTTAGATAAAAATTGAAACTTCTCATCACTTCCCATCTTTTCCTCGATCTTGACCAGCAGTTTAAAATAAGCATCTTTAATCAAATTATTATTCTTTTCAATAAATTGCTTAGGAATATCTCTAGAAATTAAACCGATTATATAGGAGTTTAATTGTATACACCAAGAAATAATTTCATCCTTTTCTTGGTCATCATAAATACCATAACCATCAAAATAAAATGGAAAAACGAGGCTAATAAAGGTTATGTCGATAGCTTTTAGATTACTATCTATCTACCAGATTTGATATATTCTTGATATTTCTGTCATATAATAAACCAGCTTCCAAAATCTTATTATCTAATCTTCCAATTTTAGACTTCAAAATATTCTGTCATTTGAACGTAGGGCAAGGAAATCTGCATGTTTAAATGCTGGACCAATTCTAATCCTGGATAAAGTCTCATATAAAACATCAATTGCATCTAGGAATCCAACTTCTGCCATGTCCCTTTTCCTTAATATATGCATTACCGCACTTTCAATTTGATCTGCCAACTGCCTGGAGTATTTTCATAATCTTTTCCTTATATATTTTTATTAATGACATACCCCACTCCTCCATGGTATGTTCGCAGATGGATCTTCAACAAAAGACTTGGCATACTGACATTTACTGCCCTTTAGTTTTCTGTGTTTACAACATAAGCATGGATGTATTGCACCAGCATACTTTGCTTCATAAAAACTAGCTAAGTCGGGGCCATCTCATATTACCGCAGCGAGATTAATATATATATATTGATTTTTCTATTATTTTTGAAATTTAAAACCATTTAACATTAAATTCCTTAAATCGAACATTAACATGTTCAACATCCCAGAGTTATAGCCTGTGTTAGAACTGCAAGATTCATAAAATAGCGGAATAAATGAAAAACCAGATTTCATACGAAGATAACCGGTAAATCCAATATTGTTAGAAGTTGGCATTAATACTTTTATATCTTTTGTTGTAAACATTGCAGCCATCAGCACTGAAGCATCAATTAAAACAAAGTGAATCTACAAAATCTGAAACATCGCCGTTATATTTGTGGTATAAATCGCCATCAACAAAAGAGTTCAACAAATTATTATCTCTACTTTTCCTTTGCCCAAGAATTTCATTCATCAAATCATCATTTGAAATAATACTGGCCAACAAGGACCTGATACTAAAAGAATGTACTTCTCAGCCAAATCCCTGCTTATGAAACACTTATCACATACCTTCAACATTGCCTTTCGAACATATATACTGTCAGTTGGCAAGGACATACCTTTAAGACTAGATTTGTTATCATTTCACACATTTTCTTGCAGTAAGATCATGTGGGACTTTGGCACCCCAAAACTGTACTTCTTTATCAGTTTTAGAAACAGATGTGGCTCTTTTAATCTTTGAGATCATATATTTCAAAATCTCTTTTTCTCGATTTTTAGAATCCACATATTGGGATAAACGATCCATAATCAAAATTTAAATTTTTAAAAAAGTCATCAGCATCAGGCTTCTTCTGTTTGATCACACCCTAAACTTTCTTCATCCGAATCTTCCATTTCAATAAGATTCTCATTATTATTGTCTCCTTTATAATATGAAAATTCTATTCTATTTAAGAAATCCTCTTCTTTATCAATACTATCAAGATCTGCTTTATCAAACACATCAATATTATTATTATTTTCATTTCTCATAGTTTCATTATCTTCATCCAGACAGCTAATAAAACTGTTTTCAAAGAAACTGTGGTCAAATGTGTAATCAAAACTATTATCTTCATTCAATTTCCTTTTCATTTCTTTTTCTCATTCTACTCATTTCTTTTCTTGCATCAATCTGTTTTAACAATTTATATATTTCACGATTTATAGGGTCTGGGTCGATCGCACCATATTCTGTGGATTCAACAAAATCAAATTTTCTATCTTAATAACCACAACTTTTTCTAATGAAAATAATAATCTCAAATGCAAAACTACTCGCCTTAAGTTTTTCTTGATAATCACTTTCTGTAACTGATGCCACAGATAACAACGGAATGTTTTTTCTGAATTCAATTGGAAGTTCCATAAAACTTTCAAAAGTTAATCCATCAACATAAAGATTTTTATGTAAAAGTTCATCATGTTCTCCTGTTTGCAAAATTTTATGTAAAACCTTTAAATATTTTTTACTCATCCTTTTGCCACTTATTTTTTTTACCTCCAGGTAGTCTTCCTTTGAAATTAAAATTAACAATATTTCTTTAAACATTTTCATATTTCTTATAATCTAAACTCTTCAGATCACAAATCAGGTTGCTGTTCGATTAATTCAGTGTACCAGTTGTAAATCATATTTGGAGAATTAGTAACATCATTATTATTTATATGATAGTAATGTTTCACAGTGGTTAAAAGAGATTTATTTTTAACTTCTTCGGTTTTGTGTTGGGTAATAAAATGCACCACGGAATGTGTTACTAAAATTAGAAATATTTGGAGTGAAACAAATCAAAATTTCTGAAACAAATGGAATTAACATTCTTGATTGATTAAGAGGTTTGAAATGTCTAAATTTGGATTTGGATTTGAGTTTGAAAAGTTTTGATCTTGAGATTGATTAAAAAAAATTACAAAACTTGGATATGGATATGAAAAACGAACTTACAAAAGTTGGAGTTGGATTTTCATTTTGATAGGTATTTGGATTAAAATTTGAATTAAAATCCGAATTTGAATTAAAAATTAAATAGTTTTCAGCTTTATTTTTATTTTATTTTGATTTGAATTTAAATCAAAAATCCTGGTTTTGATTTTGGTTTTTGTCTTCAGTATGCATAGTACCTGTTATGAAGTGTCAATTGCGTTTCGCAGTAAATAAGTTTAAATAAGAAATAGTTAACCGTAAAAGGATAATATTAATTTACGTACGGCAACACATTTGAAATAATTTGAAGATTTATATATATATATGATTAAACCAAATTTTGCGGCTGTGTACTATAGAAAATAAGCTTTTACAAATTCAACCGTTGCATAAAATCCATGAAGTTGTTCCGAAAATAGAAGCTGACCATCTTGTCTACAAACCTATAAATAAAAATGCTTTCCAAATTAGGTTGCTGAAAAACCACTTTTTGTTTTAAAATTTATAATTAAATAATAAAATTATAACATTAAAATCCCCTTAGCCTGAGGATTTCAATGATATATTTGAATTGTCTGAATTATTACGTTCAGTGGGTACTATTACATTCTGAAAATAACAATTTTTGAATTGTTAAAATTAATTAAGGGGAGAATATGAATTTTTGATTTCTTGCAAACTTTTGGCATTTTCGCTAACAACTTTTTTCATTTTGTTAAGAAAACGTTCCCACGGTGGCCGCGCCATTACAGGCCTTCACCCTTCACCCTTCACCACGTGGGGCATGTTTTACCTAAATAAGAAAGTATATTGAATTCTCTATAGTAGTGAGTGAGTCTAAAATAAAATAATTAAAAATAATTAGTCTCGTTCCTTCTTTGATTGTCTCTTTAAGTCATTTGCTTAATATCTTCTCCCTTTTAATGTCAAAAAGTTATCATCCTTTTATATTCTACAACCACACAATTTTCAACCATTAAAAGCCATGGAAAACTCTTTGGATTTTTCCTGGCATGATTCTCTTGAGAAAATGCTAGGTCCTGATAATACAGACGTTCGTCAATTTCATCAGGTGGCTCATTCTTCAGTGTCACAAGACTTAGTTAGTAATGGTAACATACATCATAGTGATCACACTTCCCATTCTAATTTAACTATAGACAATGAAAATGATAAACAAAATATCCATCCTAATGATTATATGCTTTTCCTTAATCTGGCAACCCCTTCTTCAACAAATGGTGTTGAAACTCCAACTGATAAGAAATCTGATTTAAATGATTTAAATGATATGAATAATATACATCATATACATCAAATACAAGATATACAAGATATGAATGATATGCATAATATGAATGATATAGATAATTTAAGTAACATTCGACAACATCAACATCCTGAAAATCATGATAATAGTAAAGCAATTGAAAATATGAATTCAATCATTGACCCATCTCAATTATATTTTATGATGCAACAAGGAGAACATGAGTTATCATCATCAATCTCCAAACACTCATCACAAGAAAAGCAAGAGAAACAAGGAAGACAAGAAAAACAAAGACCAGAACAACAGGAAGAAGAGCAGATACAACAGCCTCTATTGGTTCATCGTGATTCTTATTCTCATAGTATCCCAACTACTTCAGCAAGATCAAGAATAAATAGCGTTGAATTCACCCCACTTTTATCACCAATGATTAATCCATCTTTAGAAAGGGTTAATTCAAATAAAGGTAAGTCAGGATTTTCTCCACTGTCATCTCCTGTTTTAGAATTTCAGAAATACAATAATGCTTCAACTTTAAGACAAAAACGTAAAGATAATTCCAATCCTAATTCTAATTCTGATTCTTTAAATGATAATAATAATAATAATAATAAGAAAAAATATTTCGATGAATTGTCTCCCTCAAATGATGATTCTTTTGAAGATTCCGATAATCGATCGTTTAAACGTTCGAAAACTCCTGTTACCACACCTTTGTTACAACCATTAGATAAATCAAGAAAAGATTCAATTAAAAATAGTAATAATTCAATATCACCAAATTTATCATCCCATAATATTAACTCAAATTCAAATTTAACTTCAAATCCAAATCCAAATCCGAATCCAACTTCTAATTCTAATTCTAATTCTAATGCTAACCCAACAACACCATTTCAGACATTCATTTTCAAACAACAACAATTTGTCTCAAATTCCAATTCTAATAATAGTTTGAATTCGACATTGAAAGAAAATTCGTTGTCGATTTCAAATAAATCAAGATTGACTTCAGAATTAACTGCAAATTCATTTTTAGATGATTTTGACGGTGAGTTAACTTTACCTCCCCCACCAAATTCAACAAATTCAGATGATTTTACCATTCCTGTATCTGTATTTAATTCTAAATCAAATACAGCTGCAACTCCTGCTACCTTAATGTCATTGAATTCAACACCAACTTTTTATCCAAAAAATAAATCAATCTCATCAAATTCTTCAACTACTTCTTCATCAATAAAAAGTAAAAAGAAAAATAATGTTTTATTAAACCCAAATCATCATAAGTCTGCACAATCATCCCCCGTTATTTTGCCATCAAGTTCAGTATCAATCGATTCTCCAAGATTAGAATTTAAAATAGTCAATAATGCATTAACAAGTCTTAACAATAATAATTCTAGTAATTATTCTAGTTCTATTTCAACGCCTATTTTTAAACCAAATAATAATGAAAATTCTAAAAATATTGGTATTGGTGTAGGCATTGGTACAAATATATTGGGCACTTCATTAAGCAATAATAATAATAACAATAATCCTAATTCTAATCCCAACTCTAATATTACCCCAAAAGTTTCCCAATCTCATCACAGTGATAAAAAAATGTCACATAAACTTGCTGAACAAGGGCGACGTAACCGAATGAATATTGCGATTCAAGAACTTGATAGATTAGTTCCAGAGTCAATGAAACTAGATATTACTGTTCCATCCAAGGCAACTACAGTGGAGCTTGGATGTAGGTACATCGAAAATCTCCTTGCGCAAATACAGCAATTACAGCAATTGCAAAATCATTCTTCAAACAGTGATAGTATATCACCACTGGATGCTATGGACAATAAATGATAAAACATTATTATAAACGTATATATTATATAAACTGCTTAATTCTTAATAAATAAATAAATAAATAAGTAAAATAAATAAACTAACTTGTTTTCCGTTTCCTTCCCAGCTTCCAGCTGAATTTTAAATTTTCGATCCTCGGTCTTCGGTACCTCGGTTAATTTTTAATCGCTATATCGCCATATATATCACATACTCATCATTCTGTCTGGGAAGAATGTATTTTTTTTTCTTTGGAAAAACGGAGGACATGCATGTTAGTTTATTTTTAGGACTCTTTTTTTCTTTTCGGTAATTTCTTCCTAAACTCTTTTCCTTAACTGTCAACAGATAACAATTATATTTACGATGTCAAACATGCAGAGAACAATTTTCAAACCGTTACCTACTACAGAAATTAAAACTGCTAAAACAACCCGTGTTTTAGATATCAATGATTTTCAAGTAATGCTTACCAATAGATTACAAAATCTAACATTAGATGAAACAGGTATTGATGAAATTACTACTGCGATTGCAAATGATGCACGTTCACCATCATCATCACTTCGATCTCCATTATCACGTCAAGAATCACGTCAAAATTCTTTACTTTCATTAATAATCGATCCTAATGATGATAAAGAGAATGAAAAAGATAATAATAATAATAATAATAATAATAATAATAATGATTCGAACCATACAAGCAGGGATGGTAGTACTAATGGTAATAAAAGAATTGTTAAAATGTATTGTATTCCTGATTTAATTCATGTTTTAGGATTATCTACACGTGCAGCTACAAGAAATGGTATTGGTAAATTAGAACGTGAAATGTTATTTGCACATATGTATAGAATGATAATTTCAAGTAATTCAGAAATTTATATGGGATCAAATGGTTGTAATGATGAAGATTTTCAGGAATTATGTGGATTAGAAAATAATGTTGAATTAGAAATTGAAAATTTAGGATTCGAATGGGAAATTTGGATTAAATGTGTTATTTCTTATGCTTGTATTGGAGTTGATGAAGTTGCAAGTGATGTAGTTTCAATAGTTTTCCCATTATTATTTAGAATTATAAATAAATTAGAAATTGGGGATTTGGAAAATAGAGAATTTAAAATGGTTGATTTAAGTATTTGGTCATTAATGTCATTAATTTTATTTATATTTTATGATTCAGAAAATTATGGTATGTTAGAACATACCAAATTATTTTTAAATTATTTATCAAATGATAAAACTGAAAATGATGAAATTATAAGTGGTTGTTTATATATGATCGGTTTAACCATAAGTTTAGCTTGGGAGAGTGGTAGAAAAGTTAAAAATTTAATCGAAGATGAAGTTTTAGAAGTTATAAAATTAACATTGAATAATAAAAAGAGGAAAAACTCTAAAATTGCAGCTGCTGTTCTTGCAGGTTTATGTTTTGAATTGACTCACGCCGACGATCAAGAAGAGGAAAAAGACGAAGAAGAAGAAGACACTGATAATGCATTTTTAAATGATGAAATTGAAATAATTAAAAAAGATATTGAAATTTTAGCTAACGAAGGTGCTAAAAAGGCTGGAAAGAAGGGTAAAATTGCTAAAAACATATTTAGAGAGGTTTTCGATACTTTAAATGAAAGTAGCAATAGCGTAAACTTTGAATTTGATGCAATACCTGTTACAAAAACAAAAAGCATAACTGTGAATACATGGTTTGCTTATATTCGTGTTCAAATCTTAAGATTTGTTTTAGGAAATGAATTAAGTAATTGGATGGCCAAATCAAGAGATATAAGAAATATGTTAAAAAAGTCTATTAAAAATGGTAATATCATATATAATCCTTATGAAGTGGATATGGATGAGGAAAACGAAAATGAACTGAATAGTTCTCTTGATAGAGAATCTGGTGACTATAAATCTAAAAAAGATTTGGAGAAAGAACGTACTAAGAGATTAGCTAAACAAAGAAGAGTGAAAGAAGAACAATTGGAATAATTTTAATTAATAATGTATAGTATATATATTAATTAATGCTCAATGTATTCAGTGCAATAGTTGAATATTTCGTTCGAAGTAATCTTTTGTGGGGTTAAGTTGAATGTACTCACTTGTTGTTCATGGGAAGTCCTTGTAAATTTCCCACGAAAAATACAATTTATTACTGGGAATTTTGTTTACTTTTCAAAAGAACGTGCATTAGCGGCTAGTGCGATAAAATAATAACATGATTTTTATTGTTGTTATATGCACTTCTTTAGTTCATCATATTTAACTCGTTTTTTCTTTTGTATACTTTTATGGGATTCAATAATTAACATTAAGATGACAGCTAACTTGCTGAACACAGAAATTTTAAACAAGCTTGAAAAATTAAAGGCAATTGCGAAACTAGAAGAAGAAGAGGAACAAGAGTCAGATGATTTATGGGAAAAGAAAGAACAAGAAAGGAAATTAAAGCAATTGCAAGAAAGAGAGAAACACGAGAAAGCCAATGAAATAGGAGATCAAAATGATGGAATAGAGGTGCAGAATACAAAGGGAGAACAGTATAAAGTTGAAGAGAAGGTTCAAAAAGAACCGATTGTCGATAAAGAGGAAGTACGCATTGCTGAAGCTAATCTTGCACAAGATGTCAAACTAGACCTTGAAAAGAAAGAGAGAGCTAAGATTGCAGCAGAAGCACAAAGAGAAGCAGGTAAAAGACTTCTAGAACAACTGTTGAATGAAGATAGTAAAGATGAAATTACATTTAATAATGAAGGCGAAGAAGAACAAGAAGGTGAAACACAAGAAGAAGAAGCAGACGATGACGATCTTTCCGTTTACACTTACTCCACTGATGTTTCTCATTCACGTAAAATCGACGAGGAATGGGATAATGTAGTATTACAGCTTGAATTAGTTGTTGGCATTGTATTGATTCCCCTTGCAGGTAAATTTTTTGGCCGTCGGTTTGCACATAAAATCTGGGGAATAGTTGCAAACTGGATCTATGGGACGCAAAGAAAATAATCTAAGTTAATTCATTAAAATTCATTCATGTACACTGTTTTATAAAAGTAACCAATTTATGACGATAGCACACCATAAATATCGTTTTCAGTTTTCAGTTTTAAATTAGGATTCAACATCTTAAATATTTCAACTAATTTATTTAATATACTTACATTCAACAAAAGCATCAAATCTCTTAATGCTTTGACTAGTTCAATCTCCTTATGAGATAACACAGGGATATTATTTAGTAATTCATCATATCTTTTCAAAAAACTAATAAATAACACTAATACATTTTTTAAAACCAACCTGAGATCAGGGAAATAATCATGGCTTTCTAATGGATTTGTGCTTTTAACCGCATGTAACTGATTCTCTGTCCCTGAACTCTTTGGATCCAATGTCTTAATGGGTTTATTCGGAATGACCATATTCCACCAACTATGTTGGCTTTTTTCACTTGAGGCAGTAGCCGCAGAAACTGCAGCTGTGGATGCCGGCGTAATAACATGATTTATATAAACATGGGAACTTAAAGTATCATAAAAAATTTTAATAATTGCAATAGATTGATCAATTGATGAATCTGTGATATCACTAGTTTGAATAATATTTCTTTTATCAGCAAGTAATTGGCCTAATGCAACCAAATTTTGAAAATCAATCATTTTAGTAGAAACTTCTTTATTCTTACTCATATCGTTTCCAACAATTTGCGGACCATTTACTATATTTTCAAGCATTGATGATGAACTGTTGAATACTGTAAACATACCTTTTTCTAAGATTTCATATTTCGCAGGTTTACATAATACATTGACAAGTTCTTCAATTATTTTAATCTCTTTTTTTAGGAAAACCGTTCTAGACGATTCTGTAGTCAAATCGGTTCCTATTGTCATATTGTTAGTTTGCTCAATTATTAAAATAATCGCAGATATGACTAACTTCAAAATGATTAGAACTATATGAGGTAAATAAAAACTGTTGTTCAGTTCCACATTGTTCTATTTTAAGATTATGATGCGATTTTTGATTTTCGAGTTTTTGTTATTTTCAATCTAACTAACAATTAACATACATCATTATTATATTATTATATATCTACAGTTTCAAATGAAAATCATCTATTTAGGTCTAGCTTTTGGTCCCCAATTCTTGGTTGGGTTTTCTTGATATCTGGTTATCTTAATACGACGTAATTTCTGTATCTTTTTGCTGACATCGTTCGGAGTGAATAACCATTCAGTCACTTCGTCATCCGATTTTCCATTAATGTCATCATCTGTCAATGTTAATTTATCCTTCATTACATCACGTAAATTAATCGATTCGGTAATTTCTTTATTTGTTAAAATTTTATATCCTGCAGTTGTATTACTCAATCTTTCAATATCAACCTTTTCCCTTTTAGCAAATTGTTGTCCAATAAACCAAATGACATTCCATGGTGCATCTGTTTTAATTGAATTTGCAACTGCATGTGTTAATGATGCATCATATCCTAAATTACCCAATGCAGCACAATAATCTTCAAGTGATGGTGCTGGTATTTTTAAAACCCTTGAAATTGTAGTTGTTGTAAAATAAAATTGTGAATCATGAATTTCAGATTCTGAACTTTCAGCATCACCTAATTCATTTTTAGCCATTGTTAACATACCTTTAATACGTTTTAAAGTACCATAAGTTGAAGGTGGATCAACTTTGGATTCTTCTTCATCCACTAATTTAAGAATTTTATCAATAAATTTTCTATTATGTAAATGTCCACCCCACATTGGACCACATAAATGATTAGTATATCCACAAAATGTACAATGTTCACTAATACCAGGTTGAATTTTAGCTAGACCATATTTTCTTCTGCCTTTCACATCAGGTTCACTCATTTTACCCATGCTTTGAGTTATTCCTGTATAACATCCACTACATTTTGAAATTATTTCATTTGATGACATTAATTCTTTAACTTTAATAGGTTTATGCCAAACTCTAATGAAAACTCTTACATAAAAATCAATACTCAATGATAAAACAGGTTCAATTGAAACACCATATTTTGCAGCTGTTCTTGCAATCATACCATGAACTAATCTTAATGCACTTTCATGAGTTGCGTCACCCCAAACATTAACTCCTCCATATAATGAATAACATTTTTCAGGATAACCATTACCAGCTAAAACTCCTAAATCAGTACATGTAATAAGTAATAAAGCACCATTTTTAGCAGAATTTATTGCACTATCAATAAATGGTGCAACTGTTCCATATGGATCTAAATCAATTATATGATAAGTTGATGGTGTTGTTGCCATATGAGTAATTGCATTTGCTTCTTGTGGTTTAACATTTTTTGTTTTATTATAATCACAATTTAATTGAATTGATTGAACAGCATGTGATGATAAATCATTTGCAACGATATGTTGTAATAATGGAATTTCTTTTGAATATCTAATTGCACGAAGTCCTGATGCAGATAATGCTTCTAAAAGAACAGCAAATGGTCTGATTGTATTAGTTTCATTATTCAATTCTTCTTCATTTGTTATCTTTTCTTCTAAATTTTGCTTTTTTTGATTAATTTTTTCTTCTTTATGTGGAATTTTTGAACTTCCAACAGGTTGTTTATTTCTTTTCTTTAAACCTTCTTCCCATATTATTTCAGTATATGCTCTAATTGCAAGTGAGGATAAATCACGATTATACTGTTGAACTGGATTATAAAAAACGTTGTTTTTTGGAAATAAAATAGTAGTTGAACCTTCAGTTAAAAGATCATATTTAGAAAGATCAATATTACTTGGGGGTTGTGGATTGGTTGTTGTAGACATATTCTTAATATTTTTTAAACGATATAGTGAGCTTATGACGATTTCAAAAGTTTTAGATCTCAACAGCATGCAAAATATGACACTTTAATGCTCTTGAATCAGCTATTTAATTAAATCACTAGATGCTAAAAAAATCTTAAGTAAATTATTCGTTTGATTAACAAATCACGGTGATTTTTCATATTACAATAATTTTTTTTAATAAATAAATAAAAAGCTGAAAAAAAAAATTTGCTATAAAAAATTGAGAAAGTGGAAAATTGAAAATGGAAAATTTTAAAAAGTTGAAAAATTTAGAAAAAAGGCCGGCTTTTTCCTTTGTAAAACTACAGATAAACTATATATTGAGTGTTTGAAAATGTTGTTGTTATTAATAATTATTGGTTAAACTCTTTGACCAAGTCTTCAAGTCTTATAATATTGATCAATTGATCAAGTTCTGCTGGAAGCATCTCGGATTGATTATTTTCTATATTGGAATCTGCTTCCAGTTCAGTAAATTGTAACTGTAAACTTCTTTCAATATCTTCTAAATGTGTTAAATCATCAAATTTTTCAACGGTTTGAAACTCTTCAAAATCTTCAGAATTTTGCGGATGTAGAATTTCAATACTATCTAAAATTTGTCTATCATTATGATGCAATTGTTGATTTAAAATCTGTTTTTGCTGTTCACTAATGATCTGTTGCATTTTATCTTGCAAAGGTACTTCCAAAGATGATTGTACATGTGCTTGGTAGAGTTGATGCATATATTGCGGTTGAGGTTGAGGTTGAGGTTGATGTTGATTTTGAGACTGAGGTTGAGGTTGAGGTTGAGGTTGAGGATGAGGATGATGTTGATGTTGATGGTGATTTTGATGTTGTTGCAGGTATTGATTCTGAGATGGATTTTGCTGGGGTTGTTGGAATTGTATCTGTTGTTGGGGTTTGGATTTATTTTCATCAATATAATTGAGGTAAGTATCCAAGTTAATTCTATTATTTGGAGTTGCAGATCTTAAATTAGGTGTATGACCTGAACTTGATCTCGATCTGGATAAATGATTAGTGGATAATTGTAAATTTGGCGTAATAGGTTTTGGCTTTATTGATATTAATGCTGAATTAGAGGCTGAATTATATGATGCTGAATTAGAGGCTGAATTATATGATGCTGAATTAGAGGCTGAATTATAAGATGCTGATACTGAAGATGCAGTCGTTGGTGCTGAAGATATGTATGACCCATTTAAATTTGATGAAGATGGAGACTTTTGTACATGTTGATAATAATATTGATTTAAAGATACATTTGATGAAGTACTTAACATTCTTGATCTTGAACCAATTGTAGGAGTATTTATCACTGGACATACAGATGAATTATTGCGTTGATTTGATGAAATGTGTGGTGATAAAGGAACGTGTGAATTTGTTTGAGTTGTCGTATTTATACTTGCATTAGATTTTAAAGACATAATTGAGTTTGATCTACGTACAGCTTTAAAACGTTTTGTGCTTGATGTATTTATCGAGCAAACTTCTAAATTCAATTCTTCATCCATTGGCGTAGGAGTTTCTAACGGCGTCATTAGATCTTCAAAAGAATCAAATGATGGTGTTCCTGTAGGGGTTCCCATTGCACTAGGGGTTCTGTTTAGAAAAGAGTCATCGAATAGATATGATGATGATTGTTGTGGCTGATGTTGTTGTTGACGCAGAAATGAAGAAGATGATGAAACAGATCTATTCCTATTTGCAAACGTTGGTCTTAATTCTACAGTTGGTGAAGCAGATATCGTTTGCCTTAAAGCCAATGAGAAATTGTATGCGACTGATTCAGGTGCATATTTTATAAAGTTATCAGAATTATTATTTAATGTATTGATAGAATTATCTTTAGAAATACTAATATTATTATCGTAATTAATATAGCTGTTGTTCATAATAAGATTTTCTTCTTTTTCATTGTGTTCTTTATTGTCATTCTCATTGTTTTCACTGGATATCCTTCTCTTTCCTTTGGTTTTATTGTATAATTTTCTAAAACTGCTAGTTTTTTTAACATGAGGATCTGAATAAGATCTATATAATATCTCCGAATTTTCTAATTGATCTTGACTTTGTTCATTAGATTCATGCTGCGATGCTACAGAAGAAGAACATGTCTTCTTCATTGATTTTTTAAATAAATTAGAAAATCCATTTGAGTGGGATTGAGTCATAGACACTGAAGATATACTCACTTCATTTTCTGGCATAGAATTAAAATTATGGTGTTCAAACACAAAATTATTAGTAGTATTTGGAGAAGTAGATTTATTATTAACATAACTATTACTATTTTTAATATTTTCTTCTGTATTAAATTTTTTTTTGTTATCAACTTCCATAAAAGAATTCACAGTTTTAACATTTATATCCATATCTATTTTATTATTTTTATTCTTTATATTATTATCATTAATTTTATAATTAGAATTTACAAATGTTGGTTTATTATCTTTCTGAATGCCATCATTCAAAGAATCATTTTCTTCAAGAAAAGAATGTATAATAACAAACTGGTCCTTTTTCGGTTTCGTATGAGTTTTTCTGAGTCCATCTTTAGTGATTGTATTTGTATTCTCTGATTGTGATAATTTGAGATGATTATCAACCATTAATTGTGATTGTTTTTGTATATCTTCCGATTTGCTTGCGTTGACCTTGAATAATGGCTGAAAATAAGTCTTGCTTTTTTTCTTAGCAGCCTTTTTCATTATTAATATAAAGCGATAGTCAATTAATAATTGGAAAATAAGAAATACATTTAATAAATAAGTTCATTTCGTTTATTAATAAAATTATTATCAACGTTCTTCATGTCATCGTCATCATCAATAGTACCACTCTTTGAATATTTCCCGCGAATAACAACAACGGTTTTGTCGTTAATCCATTTTATGCTAATTTTAATAGCGTCATTATTGTTGTTACTATTTTTGCTATCGCTATAATTATTATTATTATTATTATTATTATCGTTATCTTTTTTATCGTTATCTTGAGTATCATTGGAGATATTGAAAATATCAGTAAGATCCACATTCACAGTAGATGGAGCTATTTGAGATATATTAGTTGTGGTTGTCGTAGAACAGGAACCCTTAATATTTTCATCAATAAATGCACTCCTATTACTAAATTCGGTTAAATCAGTTTGGTTATAATTCTCAATCAACGATTTTTTGTTACCATTTGTAAAATTTTTATTTATTGGATGATATCCTTTAACAAAATGTCTCAATTTATTGTTTGTTAAACACCAATTTCTCAATGTCTTTATCATTGCATTTAGTTTGTTCATGTCTCCAATTTGCATTTTGAATAAACGTATCATTTTACATCCTATTAACATCTCAATTTCTATTTTTTCATTATCTCCATTATTTTTTTGTAATTCTACATATCCTCCAGATTCATTAATACTTTCATAAACACTATTAATTTCCTTATTATATTCCGAATCTATAATTTCAGTCTTATTGTTATCAGACCAATTTTGATTTCCTTCATTAATAATTTCATATTCAACTCCATGAAGTTTTAGAGCATCTTCCGGAATCCAAATTGGTGGACATAATTCCATTGTAATTATAGACAGATTTTCTTGCGATTTTTGATCAAATAGTGTACCCTCTATTTCATTTTTATCTGTCTTATTGCCATTATCATTTTGGTTTATTTCAAAATTAGATTCATTCATAATAATGTCATTATCATTTTCCTTTTTGACAATTATATTATTATTTTCGTCTTTATTTAAATTATTCTCATTTAATTTATCAAGGTTGTCATATTCTTCATCTTTTTTTAAACTTTCTTTAACTTTAAAATGAATCGAATATTTATGATTAAAAACAGATATATCTTTATTTTCCTCTATCCATCTATTAATATTTCTATCATCAATCCAATATTGTAAAAAAACACCTACTTTATTATTTTGATTGCATAAAACTTTACCAATACCTAAGATTCCATCATCCCAATCTAGTTTATTTAATTTAAAAATAGATTCATTATTTTCTTTTGTCCTTTCAAACTCAAGTTGTTTTGTTAATCTCCAAACAAAATTACTGAAAATGGTAAACAAATCATCTGGTTTATTCTTACTTAATCTATCAAATAATAATAAAACTCTTAAATTCATATTAAAAGAATCTAGAGTTTTTTGCTTTAAATTTTCAAATAAAACATCACTACATGATGCAAATCCTTCAAATCCGAATAAAAAATCCCAACTTTTACCTTCAATTTCATCAGGTGTAATTGCTGAACTTATTGAAACATTGATAATATTTTTATTATTTAAAATATTCATATTATTATTTAATCCATTAATACTATTAATTCCAGGTGAAATTGGTGATACAATATTATTAATCATATCAATTGGAATACTAAAATCAATATCAATAAGTAAAACCAATCCAGAAATACTCATTCTAATCAATGGCTTACCATCATTATCTTTAATGTTTTCAACAAATGTTGTAAAACCATAAATTTCTGATAATTTTTTAATGGATTGCATTGTCACTAAACCTGGACGTTTTAATAATGTTTCTCTTATTGCATTTAATGGTTGTACCAATTCTGTATCTAATACGGGCATATCTTTATATTATTTGTTTCTAACTATCAATATAAGAGAAAACTATATATTTTAAAAATTAAAAAAGCTTTTAATTGTTGTTGACAATAAAACAACTCTTATTACTCGAGAAAAGAAGAAAAATTAAAGTTTTAAATTTAATCCATGACATGAATTGAAAGAGTGTGAATTTTGAAAAACTTTAAATTTCCAAAATTTCCCGAAAAGGCAGCTATTGGCGGCTATTTATTTGTGTTTAATATTTATTATTTAGAATTTATTATATATTACTAGATTATATATTATATATTACTAGATTAATATATTTGTGGAGTTTTTTTTAACAATTATATTATTTAATTTTATATTTTACATTCATATATACCCACGTTAAATAACTAAAGTTCGTCATGTTTTACATCATCTTTTCCATTTTCTTGTTCTTTTGGTTCAGCATTATGAGCATTATCTTTTATTTCTTCCGCTGGTTTTTCTTCACTTTCAGTTTTCATTTTAGCCTTTTCATTTTCAAGTTCAGCTCTTTTAGCAGCCCTTTTCGCAGAAGCTATTTGTTGTCCAAGGAAAGTATTTCTATTTTCGAAAACACTTTTAAAGGTACTACCAATTTTGTCTAATTCTTTTTCAGTATTTGAAATTATGTCTAAAACATCAACCAAAATAGTACTATTTAATTTTTTGAAAAAGTCTTCTTGGTTAGTATTATTTAATATTTTGACATGTTTTGAAATAGTTGATAACCAATCTTCTGGTTTCTTTAATAAAGTTTCTAAAGGAGGATAAGAGGAACCATATAATTTCTTAAGTTGTTTTTCAAAATTTATACCATGTTTTTCACATTCTTCTAAAACATTTTTATCTTTATTTAAAATATGATCAATATCTTTTAAAATTGAATCTTTCTTTTCAATTAATTTTTCATATGGAATTTTTATATGTTCTAATGCTGATTCTAAACTACCAACTAGACCAAATTTTTTAGCATTATGTTTCATATCATGTGCTACTTCTAGTTTACTTAAAATATCAGATAAATGTGCATCTTCACTCTCATAATCTAACCATTCAAGGAATTCAGTTACATTAGTTGAAAATCCTGTAAGTAAATCATGTGGCAATAAATCTTCTAACTCTTCAAGAATATATCTAATCTCATATAATGTTGCTTCAAGTTTATTTTTAGTGTCTGCAACATGTTGTAATTCTAAATCCATCTTTTCATATTCATTAAATCTAGCGATTGAGTATTTCTTCATTGATGATGGCATTGGTTCGAATCCAAAATCCTGTGAAGTAAATGGCATATTTCCAGTTTTTGGAATAGTTGATACAGTATCATTAATTAATGAATAACAATTAACTTTAATATTATTAATTGTAAAAATATCAGATTTTGAAAACCCATAATTTAAAATATACTGAATTCCACCTTCACATGTAGTTTCATTAAATTTCTTTGGAATTGTAAAATTAAATTTATGAGTTAAATCTTGTGAATTTCCAAGTATATCAACTTGAATTTCTGGTAAATATTGATTTTCAAATTCAACTAGATTGACTGTAACTCTTTCATTTGCAAGCATACCCTTCGGAACATTAATTATACCTTTAATCGATTCATCTGGTTTTTTATAGACGATATCATATTGGAATGGTGAGCGATCAATAACATTAATTTGTTTCTTACGAGTTAATTTCATAATTTGTGCACCCCTTAAAGTAGTACCAAAGACAACACTTTCATCTGCATTAACATTCTTTGACAGAATACTTTCATTACCAAAATATTCTACTAAGGTATCTTGAATTATTGGTACACGAACAGAACCACCTGCTAAAATAACTGACTTTAAATCTTTTTTATCGAATCCTTCTAATACAATATCCAACATATTTGGAATTAATGATAATGCTGCTTCAAGTTCACTTTCTAATGATTCCCTAGTTATAAAACCTTTGAAATCGATATCATTATAAAATGATTCAATATTCACATTGGCCTCTGTATTTGCACTTAAAATTAATTTAGTTTTTTCAGCAACTTGCCAAACCTTTTGCATAACTTTAAGATCATAATATAAATCATCCATTGAAATACCTGAATTTTGAGAAAATTGTTCTAAAATAAGATTTTTCACTAACGCTGTAAAAAGTTCTCCATTAAATTTACTATTTGATGCATAATTTTCAATTTCTACATTAATTGTACCATTTAAATTAGCAATTGAAACCAATGAAATTTTTGTACTTCCAGCACCTGAATCAAAAATTAAATGATATTCTTTGGTATTTTCTTTAATATCATTTCTTTTTTGTGCATAATCTAATGCAATTGCTAAACCATCATCAACCAATGCGATAACTTTTAAGCCTGCTAATTCAGCAGCATCAGTTAATGCAATTCTTGCAGCTTCATTAAAATGCCTTGGAACAGAAATTACAACCTCATCAATAGTACCAAGAGTATCTGGTGATCTTTCTTTCCAATATTCTAAAGCACGATTTTTAATTTCCATAAATATCATTGCAATTGCTTCTTCTACAGGATATATTTCTTCATGTGATCCATCTTTACTAGCAACTAAAACAATAGTTCCATTCCTACCATTTTGAATTCCAATTTTATTTCCAGGAAATTTATTACTATATTCATAAAGTACTGGATCTGCTGAACCTATTCCTAACAATGGTTTTAAATATAACATACATGATTGTGGTGTTTTAATACATGTTGATAATGCTTGGGTTCCGAATTTTCTATGAACTTTAATATTTTTATTATTGGTAGTATCAAATTCAATAGCTAAACCAGAAACATCTTTTCTTTTAGATTCAGATGTTAACAGTATGTCAAATGGAACACCAGGTGCAACTAAAATGGCCTTTGTATATTCAGTACCGAAATCAACACCTAATAAAGCACAATTCACTCTAAAGACGCAAAGTAAAAAAGAAAAAACAAGTGTAACCGATACCTTCATATTAAATTTCGTTGTCCTATTTAAAATCAAAAGGGCAAAGTTAAATAAATGATTAATATTTAGAAAGATAAAAAAGATATCAAATGGCTTTATGACACTTGAAATGCCAAAAAAAGACACGTACATACGTAATTTGAATTTTTAAATTTGAGAGATGAGATTTGAAAATTGAAAATTGAATTTAACATGAATTTTATTATAAATTTTATCATCTATTTTTTCTAGTTTTTTTTTTTTTTTTTTTGTATATTTTCTGGTACCTTCTATTTCTAATTGTGTTTTTATTCCATTTTAAAATTTTATTGATTAGAATTCATAAATATATAAAATGTTCAACGAAAGGAGGTCATCTTATAAAAAAAGTGAAGCTTCTTCATCACAAAAATTTCCGCCACCTCCCAGCGGTCCGAGACATCCAAAAGATTGGAACACAAAGCTAGAAAAAGAACAGGATTCACCATATTCATCAAGGAATCGACATCCTTTGAGCGATAATAGAAAAGATAAATATAGATCACACCGAGACAAAAATTCTGTATACGAAAATGACAGACATAGATTAAAAAGAGGAAGATATAATAATACCAATTTTGGAAATTCTAGAAACAATAATAAAAACAATCAGAATCTACAAGCTGTAAAAATATATCCATTAGAATCTCTAAGAATAAAAGATACGAGATGGGATCTTAATAATCCAATGCTTAAAGGAATGTCTGCACGATTTGCAAAATCTATGGGAGTTTTTTCATCTCCATCAGATAACAAACTCGCTGATTTAAAAGAATCTGAAATTGATGAATTATTGAGAAAACAAGAAAATTTTGAAAAACTCAGAAAGAAAAGAGTTGAGCAAAATAAATTACCTGGACCCAATGACTCTAAACTTTCGAAAAAAGTCATTTTTGAAGGTATAGATTTTAAAAAAATTACTCCGCAAACCGTTCATAAATATCTAGAAAATTTTTTGGCCTCAACTGTTATACCCAACGTTTCATATGAAGATCTTGCATTGACTACAACTGTTAAAGATGATGAAAATATACTTGAAGTTGAATGTGTTTCATCATTGGTAGCAACTACATTAGTATCATTTCATATGAAATCAATTGATGAATTTCAATGCAACTTTATTGTAACTAGACCACATGAGTATATATCATATGCAAATTTAGATGATGAAAATGATGAAACCTGTGATTCTATTAAAGAAGAGATAGTAGAAGGTTCTAATTTAGTTGTCGTAAACAATCTACCATTAGAATTACCTATTACAACAATTAAAGAAAGACTATCAAAATATGGGCAATTGCATTCATTAGTAACATTGATTGATAAATTAACCTATGAATCAAACGGTGTTGCATTTTTTAGCTTCAAAAACTTCTTAGATTCTGAAAAAAATTTGAAAAATATACTTAGTGAAATATTATCAAAAGAAGGATGGACTTGTTACCTCGCTTGTGAAAACGCTAAAAACGATTATAAACAAAAAATTAATGTAACATTGGAAAATATTAAAGAACTGAGTGACTTTAAAACCAATGATATTTCGAGGCATCAAATAACGTCAACTATTCAATTACTTAATACAATCTCTATGACGGATTTACTTGACCCAATTAAATACAACAAAACGTATGATGCGTTTAAAACAGAATTATCACAACTTCAAGGTTTTGAAAACATGGTTTTAATAAAGCCTCCAGAAGGATTTAGACTGCAAGTTGATGAAGTACAGCCTGAATATGGTCGTATATATGTTGAGTTTAAATCATCTAAGAATGCTAAAGCATGCTTACAAAAAATATGTGGCAGAAAATTTCATGATCGTTTAATATTTGGTGGTTATTTGGATGATGCAGAGTATAAGAAATTTTTTCCCAGAATCGATGACATAAAAGCTAAATCAAATGGTGAAACAGTTAGCATTTGATAAAAACATTTATAAAACTTTGTAATTATCAATATCAGAAGTCACCGACTCGTCAAAGGTATGTCGAACCACTAAATCATATAAATCATCTGGTATATTCTTAGCAATACTCAATGAAAGCTTAATAATTTTATTTGCATTTAGTGGTGGAAATTGTCTTAATAAATTCATTGGAGTTTTAGTATTCATTAATTCCGATCGTATAAGTAGTAATTGTGCAACAACGAGCAAAATATTCATATGAACTCCAAAACTGAATAAAAAATCCCAAAGTTTAATAACTTCATCTAACGAGGGTGTACATGCACACAAAGTCAGCACTGACGGTAATGCATATATTTTAGCACTTGATATAGATTGTGACAAGGAATCATAAAGTTTCTGGTCAACAGATTGAAGTACAAGTTCGACCAGCTTAACTCCATCCATAGATCCATGCAAATTTGGTGTAACATACCTTGGCATATCATTTATTAATGTATAAAACAGCGTAAAAGCTTGTGGTTCACTCCTACAAACATAGAGAAACGGACCTGCTAGAACATTCATACCTTGGATGTAAGGCGATATAGAGTTTTTAATTGATTTGTAATCAGAAGTATTGATATTAGCAGAAAATGTATCTAGTTCTTTATTTTCAATGACACACCAAGCAAACACATTCAATATTCTTATTAATTCAGCTTCTGAAGTTTTAGCCCAAAATTTTTTATTATTTTGAAAAGTTCTAAAAACATCATTTTTTATTTTATCTCCAACATTCAAAAATTTTGATGAAAGACCAACTGTATCTTCATTTATTTCACCACGAGCAACAACACCACTATACCATTCGCTCTTAATTGGTGCAGCATTTAATAATATACTCCAAATGTAGGATCTATAGGGACAAGGGCTAGCTAATCCTTCGCAAAGAATTGTATGTCGCAGTTGGGATAAACTGGTAGCTATAAGAGGTTGTGGTGATTCGATAAACTTTTCTAATGCATCTTTTTTCCTTCCTTTGATTTTTGCAGAGGAGGAACTGACACTCAAACGATCTGCAACATTGACTTGCCTGTTTTCATTGCTAGATTCTTGAACGTTGGCAACAGAAGAGGGTTTGTTTCCTAAATGTTGTACGGGCTTTTTGCGTTCTTGTAAGTTTGATGTTTTCCTACTCAGATTATGATAGGAAGTAGATCTAATCATATGGTATAGTGATTTCTGAGTTAAAAGGATACTGAAATGTAAAGAAAAACCTAAACATCAGGCAGATCACAAAAAATCAGAAATGTAAACATTACACGGTGCATGGTGCACTCAAAATTGCTTTTTCAGGAAATTTATTTGAGTTTCATCTCTAATCTCTAATATATACGATATTTGATAGATGAAAATTTTAAAATACGAAATCATTTTATTCGTTATTATTTGCTCGATATTTGCTAAAAACATATTTTAAGATATTTACTACTACATAAAACATTAAAAGTGGTAAACAAAGCAAAATAGAGGCCAAGCCGGACCCTCTTCCAAGCACTGTAAATTTATTTTCAAATTCTTAATTTTATCCTACGGTTTTTTAATCTGAAGTTGCGAAATAAATGAATGGTTTATTTATATATCTAAGAAAATAAAGATTTACAAGTAAAGAGAAGAAGAAGAATTTGTATAAATTAATTACTTTTTTTCAGCTTCGAATTCGGCAGCCTGCATCTGTTGAATGATTTTTTGAAAACTAAACGGTTCATATGCATACCCTTCACCCTCAAAAAACTTAGACATAGCTTCAACCCAATGTAATCTAAGAGAATGTAACATCGCAGATGTGCCTTCCATAACCACTAAGATACACACAGTGAGCACAAACCACATGCCAAAAAGAAAAAATACAGTAATAGATCCAACGAATCCAACATTATCATACGAAGCAAACCCATTTTGAATTGTCATTTCCCATAAAACTGCAGATAATTGATTATGTGCCAACGACAATGCCCAAAGACGAAGATAGGAAGCAGTATGTGAAACACAATTAAGACAGAATTCAATGGTGTGAATAACTTGATGAACCATAACATCACCAAAATTGAATGGTTCTGGTTCTTCTGCATCTTCATCTTCAATATATGGACTAAACTCAGTATCATTCTCTTGTAACTCATTACTATCAGAAAATGGATTAGTCGAAGTGTTATCGCTGTCATAAGGCACAGATTCAATGGAAAACCTTGAATTTGTATTCTGCGAACTGCTAATGTCAGCATATCCTAATTGAATTTTTTGGGAATTCATCTTCCTTAATGTTAATGGTTTATAAAGTAATAACCAGGGAACACAAATTAGGGCAATTAAGACTAAAAATACTTGAATTGGTCCTTGACCTGGGTATAATTGATTTTCAATAGTTCCTGGTGACAAAAACATATTAATAAGCATATTCAAAAGACTTGGAGCAGGTTTTTCAATTTCGATCCAATCAATGCACCACTTATAAACGATCGTAAGTGTAAGATAACCAAAAATTGATTGCATAAATAATAACCCAGGGATAAAATTACCGATGATATCAACCCTTGATTTGAAAAATCTATAATTCACCAAAGAAAACATGTATGAATAGGACATATGGATGAAACCCATTAAAATAGATAATTTCATTTTATAAGAATTCGTGAATAACAAATTATTTTCAGTCCCATGCCATCCAGGATCTAATCCAATTGCATAAACTCCTGTTTGTGTGGCAACAATGGACTCACCTTCCTTAAAATCAGTTGGCCATTTCCATCCAGAGGTGAATAAACTCATAGACTTAGAAAAAATATCATTATAGATTAAACCTGTATACATTGAAAAAATACCCATTAATAATAAAATATAACGACCAGTGTACGCCATATCAAAAATTTCATCCCTGTTTTTCATTCCACCAATGGTTGTTTCCTTTAAAACTAGTGTCAATGCGGCCAGAAATAAAATGAATCCATGCCCTAAATCACCAAACATAATTGCAAACATAAATGGGAATGTTACAATGGTCGCTAAACCAGGATTAACTTCTTGATAAGTCGCAATACCATAAGCATCAATAATTGCTTGAAATGCACTCGTGAACTTATTAGTCTTATGATAAGTCGGTGGTGTTTTGTTGGTAATCATTAGATTGACGATTGTGCTTAGATTTGTATCTATTCTATCCGTGACATCTTTTAAAGCAGCATTTATATGAGGCAAATCATCTTTAGGTATCCAACCTTCACCAATAACGCACCTTCTAGTTGAATCATAGTTGAATAAATTCAATGTTTCATAGATTGAAATTTCTCTTCTAATTATAATTTTCCACCTTTCTACATCTAACGCGATTTCTTTTAATTCTATCATTAAACGTTCCTCGGTGTGTATTAAAACTTCATTCAAATCTTTAATCTTACTATTGACAACCTTCAATTCCTGTTTATAAAGCTCATAGTCACTTTCAACATTATACAGCTTACCATCTAATGAATCGATAATTTTTTTACATTTATTTATTAGAGTTTCACCATGAGTGAAAATGAGAAAAATTGACTTGTAAGACTTTTCATTTGTACTAATATCGACAATTGGATCATTCAATGGGACATGATTTATGTACAAATTACCTCTTAATGTTCTCCAACAAATTTTTTCTAAAATTAGAAATTTATCAGTATCAATGATACCACTAATAAAATTCATTGTTGATCCAAAAACATTCAATTCGTTCCTACCAGTTGAAACAAATGGATTATTAGTGTTTGTATTAAATCCTGATTCTAACAATATGTCGTTGTTGTGATTATCAACTTCATCATCGGAAATTATGAAACTATCGTTTGTTGATTCTGTGGATAATCTAACTTGGTTGAACATCGAATCGTTATCATTTAATTCAATCGATAATCTTGAATCAAAAAACTGTCTAGTGTTCTGTAAAACCATTCTATGCTGTGTTAATTCATTTTTATTTTTGATCATTTCTTCATTTCGTTCAGACATTTGTCTGACATTTGATTCATAAACATTTATTGTCTCTAATAACTCATCTAATTGACGTGATGTGAGATTAGATTCAGTATTGTAGAAGTGTTGAAAATCAGTCGAAGCAGGCTTTATCAAATAGTCAAAAGCACGGGTATGTATTTTAATATCCTGTTTTTTAATTAAATTCAAGAGGTATTTAAGCTGTTTTTCAACTTGATCAAAATTTCTAATTTCCTTAACAAAAGCACGCTGGAATGAATTAAGATTTTTATTCATATCTTTAAATTGTACATCCCCCATATCTCCCAGGATAGCCACGCAATCCCTTGCCACCTCAGATGGTATATAAAATTGTACCAACGACATATCCGCTGAGCCTGCAACATTGTTTATTGTTGATAGTTCTATGTTAGTATATTTCAATTAAACATGAAATTAAATTTCTAAAAAAAAGAATTGAAGTTCTACTTACGAAAAAAAGCCTCCTTCTGCTCCATGGTTTCTTTTTTGGTACAATGTGGCCTTCCTGTCTTTCAGATTAAATTGTAGCCTTGATCTAAAAGAGCTACCGGTTCGTTTCAGTATGATTAACCTTATAGATCCTCTGTGCTCAGTTTGCCACCGCATCAAGTTAATAAAAAATAGCTAATGCGCCACTTTGTTGAAATTGTATTTCTTTATTACAATCTGATACTCGCCACATCATGATTTTGCATTCCTATTTCCAATCTCTTATTAATTGTAAGCAAACCATTAGAAAGCCTAACTGGAAGACCAGCTTGAACAAACATATAAAAGTTTTCTGGAAGATCACTTCTGTTATGTCAAGACCACGTTCTCATTCACAAGCACATTCACAAAAATCTGCAAATTCAAGGATGCAAGATCCAAGAAGTAGGGCGGCGTCGAATCCATGGAGTAGATATGCCGACTTTTTTACTAATAGATCATTTTTAATACCAGATACCATTGCATTTGCGAAAATCCTTCCGTTCTTTAAGGCATTACCAAACTATTCATTAAATTATAGGGTTGTACTCGTGGAATTGATTGGTTATGAGGCTTATTTTGTGGAACAGTGGATTTCTTCACGTTCTCCAAATACGTTGATTGTTACATATACTGGTGATCAAAATGATCGAATCATTGCATATCATGTAGAATTGCTATCTCCGAATACATTATTGTCGCAACCTCCTCCGATACATGAACCTACTAAGAGTATTTTACAAATACCTGCAAACGAATCCATCTCTGCATTGCAAAATTGGCCGCCTAAATTCATATCTTACCTGGTTGAACAACTAGAATCACCATTCTGTGTTGCGACAGAAACTAGTTTAGGTTATGCATTTATCACAAATTTGGCTCAATTAAATCCGTTTTTATCTTTAATTGATGCTAAAACAGGAAATATTGAAGATGATTATCAATTATATGTAGTTAATTATAATTTAAGAAAATTAGGCTGTGGTTCACGTTCGGCTGCAACCACAGATGAACCTTCAAAATCAATGGAAAGCAAGTTTAAAACAACTTTTAAAATAGATACAAAAATTCCAATGAATTATGCAGTTGTAAATATTATTTCAATTATTCAGAATTTTCTTTATTATTATGGTCTTTTAGAAGCTGTTTATTGTGATGGCCTTTTATGTGAGAAAACAGAATCTGCAATTGGTGAATGGTGGAAAATTGTTTCTGAAATTCCAATTGCAATGCATATTATTAAGGCAAAGCCTCCATCTGCTCACACATCCGATTCTATTCTAGCAATAATAGGATTTACGGTTCTATGTAGGTATTTATTAGAGTTAGGCGGTAATAATTTTAACGTTCCTAAAGATCCCAATGATATTAAAAAGATGAAGGCTTCAATTTTGAAGTTTCAGAAACATTTCAAATTAGAACCAACTGCAACGTTTGATTTAGAAACCTTATCAAAATTATTTGAATATGGACAAAATATTAAGGCAACACAAAATTTAACAAAAGATTTAAGTAAGGTTAAAAAGCTCGTTAAAAATACCGTTATTGACATAACTTCGGGTAAAAATTTACAAAGTATAGCACAAAATGCTAACGCGTCACCATTTCAGTTACATTCTCATTCAAATTATGATGATAATAAACTAATTAATTGTCAGGATATTGATCAGATTAAACACATGTCACTTGGCAGACAACTTTCATATTTATTTTTCAATTCAGGCAAACAAATAAATTTGGAAAAGGAATCGCTAGCTTTCCAGGCAATCAAAAAAATTGCTGATTCGACTTCAAGCGGATCAATTATTGATGGTGTAAAGCGTTTGAAGTCAACAATTGGTGGTACTATCAATCCCCAAAAGTCCATGAATGCATTTTCAGAACTCAAAAATTTTTCTACTGCAACTTTGAATATTTTTGATAAAGATCATGAAATGGGAATTAGTGATTCGGAAACAACTAATGAGGTTGAAAGGTCCAAAGTTGGGAGTGATATCGAACCTGACAAGATTATTTCAGATGCTAATAAGTACTATGATGACTCGAATATAAATAAAAAAATAAAAGGAAATAAAAGGTATGCAAATTCAATAAATATGAGTTCAGACGATGAAGCTGGCCGGATAGAACATTTTCGTAAAGATTCGTTAGCTGCTTATGATTTCGATGACTATCCGGATGATGTTGCAATTTACAATCCGAATAAAAAGTCTGGGTTTATGAAATTCAAAAATAATAATTCCAGAACAAATAGTGTTGGCATTGTACCCGATCCTTGGTATGATAATTCTGCAGAATATGATGGATATGACGCAGTAGAGTTTCCAGACAATCTGAATAATCATGCTGTAAAAGATAGAGGCTCATCATTTTCATCGCGTTTTAAATTTTCACGTAGAGTTAATTCTGATACCAATAATATGCATGAATCTTTAATAGACGACGAAATCCTATCAGATTCAGATTACAACAAATCATATCCTAATTCGAGGAGGAATACTGAAAGCCGAGATGGTAAGCCATTAATGAGTATTTATGCATCGCCACATGTCATATCTACCGCAGATTTCAGTGAACCAAATACCAGATTGAATAGTTTTGACAAACCGAGTACTGAGTCAAGTCTAGTAGAAAAACCAAATCAACCCAATGAATTGTCTCAATTATTAAGCAATGGAAATGACAGTGATGGGGTTTATGAATATGAAAATGGATTTGAATATGATTATGAATTTGATGGTACCAATAATTCGAATACACATAGTAGGAAGCACTCAAGTTTAAATTCAAGTAAGGAACATTCAAGAAAACCATCAGGAGCAAACATTCTCAAATCGTCTAACCTTATTTCTCCTTCTAAGACTGAAATACAAAATTATACTCCTTTTTCGACTCAAGGTAATCTCGCATCTATGAATTGCAAAAATTCAGACTTGGATAAGCTTATGGATCATTCAGATGTTGATTATTTGCAATTTATGAAAAGGATTAAACGGAGACACAGCATACCTATAGTTGAGCACGAAATGAACAAATATTCAATTGAGATGAAAACAAAAATGTATAAGCTTGATAGAGAAACAACATCCGCAATGGAAAAAAGAAGAAGCTGGTTGACTAATAATCGTAGTATTTGGGGCGTTCCTAATCGAAACATTGATGATGGGAATGCAGCTTCATTTTCAAATGAAACTTCGAAGTTGAATGGTAATGAAAACAATGAGGTAGATGAAAACGATAAAAGGTCACTTTCTAGGTCTCTAAATAAAAGCGGATATCTTTCAAAGAGTCGATATCCATCTTCAAACTGGGATTCTCATTATGTTTCAATGGATTCATTTATCCTATATCAGAAACATCTTGAAAATAATCCGCTGAGGAGATGTGAATCCTTTTCAGTTTTGGAGAATAGTCTGGTTAATGAGGGTAAAAGTTCAGATGTTTATGGATTTGAATTTTCAGATAGACAATTTTTGACGCCTGAGGTTTTAGCCATGAAATATTTAAAACTGGAGGCAAAATATCAGTTTGAAATGGTTCAAAGATCGTACTTTCTCACCAAAAACTTGAAGGCATATAGCAAATATATTCTGGATTGCAGTAATATAGTGAAAAATCCAGGGACTTGTGTTTCACTTAAATATAACACTACCAAAAGTGATATTAATAAAGCTATTGGTAAATATTATGAGTTAGAAGAAAAGGTGAAAAATACTACTAAGAATAATGCAAGGCTGAAATATGAATTAAGGTTATTGTTACAAAAAACAAAAGAGGTTGAAAACAACTTGAAAACGCTAAGAGATTTTAAGATTAAAACACTAGGTGAAAAAATTGATAGTCTGTCTAAAGGTCTTAATTCGATAGAACAATATAATTTATCAGATCATTCTACTGAGCCATTGACACACAAAATTGAATCTAGTAATTCAATTGAAAAAATTTATAGGGATGATGATCTTATTAATTGGAAAGATATTTGTTTTAAGGATGTTATTCATAATCCTAAATTACTAATTTATTTATGTTTTCATTTGATATTATGTAAAGTTTTACATCGTGTCGATTCTAAATTTCTTGAAACAAAATGGAAACAAATTGATAAGAATGAAACGGTTACCATGATATTCAAAAAATTATATTCAATGGCTAATGAAGGGCTCGCTAAAGGAGATTTAGTTAAATTGGAAACGAGAAAGGACAAATAAATGATAAAAGCATGTAGCTATATACATATGTATATTAAATTATTTAGCCATTTATAAAGTAAATTATTGATCATCGATCTGTTTGTTCTAATATGTTAGCAAAGGTTTCAGCCTCTTTGGCGATTGTGTTTCTCACAAAATCAATTTCAATTTCTTTGTATTTTCTTAATTTATGTAGCATTTCCGAATTTTGTTTTAATGAAGCAGCTCGTGTTTTTAAAGCTTTTGCAAGCTGAATTGATTCGATTGATTTAATAGGTTTACTATTTTCATTTATTGGATCGTTTGGTGTATCTAAATAAACTCCAAAAGTTTCTTCTCTTTTATCCCTTGCTGAAACAGCAGTTGCGGTTATAAGATCTTCATATGATTGAAGCAAAGATTCGTAATGATCTGATAACTTCTTTTCTCTATGTAATAATGTTAATAATAAAGAACGTTCCTGATCAAAATCCTGATATTTATTTTCAGTTTCCTTTTGTTTAACTGTATTTTGTAATAAATCTTCATTAGAATCTTCAGTTGTATTATCAATTGGTATATGTATTTCTTTAGTTGACCATTCATCATAGTCTATGTTAGATTTTAGTGCTAATGCATTGAATTTCTTTTGTAAGTTATCTAATTCAGTATTTTGATCATCAAGTTCTTGAAAAAGTCTATTTAAAAGTCTTTGTGTTCGGAGGTTATTTAAATCACGAATTTGGACAGTGGGTGTTATAGACGAGATATGTGGCTCATTATAAAAATCATTTCTATTAAAAGAAAAGGACATATTCCAGATTGGTATATGTATAATTAAAAAATATTAATATAATCTTTTTCCACTTAAAGATTATATTGTATATTATAGTTTTTGCCTAATTAAAGTGATACATATATCGATATATCAAAAAATAAAAACAAAAAAAACATGTCGAGGGAAAGAAAGAATAATAAATAATATTTATAATTTATAACCCTAGCCTTATAATTAAACAAGTATGCTTATTACAATTCTTGAATAGAACTTAAATTATTTTATTAAAAACAGAACTGTAGTATAAAAAGTCTACATTTAGACAAATGTTTTATATATGTATATAAATATATTGATAGTTTTTGGGGGGAGAAAATATTTTTGGAAGAATTATACATCGATATTGATATCAACAACTATTATTGATGGTTGAAAAAAAACAAGAACAAAAAAGATATTAGTAAAGATAGGAATTAAAAAGTACTACTTATATCATCAAATCTATTTCTTTTCTTTCTTTTCCTTTTTATCTTTCTTATCTTTCTTTTCTTTTTTATCTTTCTTTTCTTTTTTATCTTTCTTTTCCTTCTTCTCTTTCTTTTCCTTCTTTTCTTTCTTTTCCTTCTTTTCCTTCTTTTCTTTCTTTTCCTTTTTAGCTTTCTTTGATTCCTTCTTTTCATCTTCTTCATCATCTTCATCATCAGAATCTTCATCATCAGAATCAACTTCTCTCTTTCTCTTCTTTTCAGATCTTTCTTTATCATCAGCAACAGTTGCATCAGCATCAGCATTATAAGCTCTTGCTTCAGTAATTTCGACTTTTTTCATATCTTTTTGAATTCTTGGTGTAGATCTTAAATCTCTACCTTCTAAAGCGGATAATCTATTTTCAACTTTAGCTCTAACTTCTAAACCATAATCACCAGAATCATCCCTTTCATCAGCTAATGCATCATAACGTAAAGCAACAGCTGCTTTTGCAGCTAATACACGAGCAATTTTACCTTTATTTTTACCAGTTGCTTGACCAACTAAAGAAGCATGATAAATTAAACCATATTTCGGCGTATCATGTTTAGTTTTTAAAGCTCTAAATAAAGCTTTTTCTGCACCTAATATTTGAATTGTTGAAGCAGGTGCTTTTGCAAGTGAAACTAAAGAACCAGCATGAGCAATTAATCTTGCACCAACTAATTCACCAACTAAAGAAGTTAAATTTGGTGCAATTGCTTTCATTCTAGCTGATAAATAATTTGATAATTGTTCTCTATATTGAGAAAATTCAATAATTTGATCAGCTAATAAACGAATATTTAATAAATCATCATCAGTAATTTCAGTACCCATTGAAACTTCAGCAGCAGATTTAACTTGTTGTTCAATTTCTTCAGGTAAAATTTCACTAAAATCAGTTGATTCACAATTTGAACGTATACCCATTTTAATAATAATTTTAGCATAAGCAACAGAATCTACAACAATTTTTGCTAATTCAGGGAAATGCCAACCATACCATTCTTTACATCTCATTGCATAAGTATTTAATTC
>JAMAJE010000153.1:0-78677 GCA_023629255.1 Pichia sp. PB3310
AGTAGATTACTTATTATATTCAAAATGGATTCTCGTATGTAAAGATTGTCAATACAATTACATAGCATTGTTGCTTACTACCCGTTTTTATAAGGTGGAATTTGAAAAGTGATGATAATGTTTGAAGTTAGAAATAGTCATTCCATTGAATTGATCTATCTTTTTTTTGAATAATATCAATGTATTATTATTTCAATTTATTAACTAGTTACATATAGTAATGAACTTGTTTATTTTATTCAATTAATCAAACATTGAAATCGCTGATCAATAAACGCCTCCAAATTATTTTATCCGTTCTAAAATACTAACACCTACTATAGAAGATATTGCAGCAGTATGTATTCACTACATTTTTACATGAATAAAAATAGTCCCATTGGACAATTGTTAATTTTAATTATCATCATAAATTATTAGTACATTATAAGTTAATTATTATTCAAACATGTATCAAACAATTTAATAAATCACCTGGGGGCCATCTCTAGATTGATCATACCAACTTACTACAGCCAACAACGTTCCACTTAATAACAGATTTCTTAAATTTCTCATTTTTTCAATTTTTTCAATTTCGCTTATTTTTGTTGTTGCGGCTATCATTTTCTTACGTGTGATTATTATATAGATGTGCATATTGTATGATACAAGTTTTCATTTTTTTTTGGTTTTCATTCAACTTTTAGCATAATTAATTTATACGGGACTAATAAGAGATTAATAGATAATTACAGCTTTCAATTTTATTGATTTTTAATTTTTGTCTACAAAATACTAACACTTTTTTTTTATTTTATTTTTCTTTTTTTTGTTATAGTTAGTTATTGACAATGGTTCTGGTATGTGTAAAGCCGGTTTCGCCGGTGATGATGCACCAAGAGCTGTTTTTCCTTCCATTGTTGGTAGACCAAGACATCAAGGTATTATGGTCGGTATGGGTCAAAAAGATTCTTATGTCGGAGATGAAGCTCAATCTAAAAGAGGTATTTTAACTTTAAGATATCCAATTGAACATGGTATTGTTACCAACTGGGATGATATGGAAAAAATCTGGCACCATACTTTCTATAATGAATTAAGAGTTGCACCAGAAGAACACCCAGTTCTTTTAACTGAAGCTCCAATGAATCCAAAATCTAACAGAGAAAAGATGACTCAAATTATGTTTGAAACTTTCAATGTTCCAGCTTTCTATGTTTCTATTCAAGCTGTTTTATCATTATATTCTTCTGGTAGAACTACTGGTATTGTTTTAGATTCTGGTGATGGTGTTACTCACGTTGTTCCAATTTATGCTGGTTTCTCATTACCACATGCTATCTTAAGAATTGATTTAGCAGGTAGAGATTTAACTGATTACTTAATGAAGATCTTATCTGAAAGAGGTTATACTTTCTCCACTACTGCTGAAAGAGAAATTGTTAGAGATATTAAGGAAAAATTATGTTATGTTGCTTTAGATTACGATCAAGAATTACAAACTGCCTCTCAATCATCTGCAATTGAAAAATCTTATGAATTACCAGATGGTCAAGTTATTACTATTGGTAATGAAAGATTTAGAGCACCAGAAGCATTATTCCACCCATCTGTCTTAGGTTTAGAAGCTGCAGGTATTGATCAAACTACTTACAATTCTATTATGAAGTGTGATGTTGATGTTAGAAAGGAATTATATGGTAATATTGTTATGTCTGGTGGTACTACTATGTTCCCAGGTATTGCAGAAAGAATGCAAAAAGAAATTACTGCTTTAGCACCATCATCTATGAAGGTTAAGATTATTGCACCACCAGAAAGAAAATACTCTGTCTGGATTGGTGGTTCTATTTTAGCTTCTTTATCTACTTTCCAACAAATGTGGATTTCCAAGCAAGAATACGACGAATCTGGACCATCTATTGTTCATCACAAATGTTTCTAAACATGATATTATTGCTGTTTTAAATAGTGATGATAAATGTGCTGAATGCGTTCTTAGTAATTTACTTATAATACTCTTTTATGTAGTATTAAGATTGTTGTATTAGAAAAATAAAAACCAGAAATAAATTATATAATAATTTATTAATTTATTATTATCGATTTAATTAGTAGACAATGTAGTATTTAATTGCAAATATGCATACCGCCATGAGCTGAGATCGAGTGATTAATAGCAAGAAAAAGAAAAAGGGTTATTTTTTTTTAAAAATTCATACAATAAGAATCAATAATTTCCTAATCGGGTTAGGTTGATAATTCTATTCAATTATTGGCTGAAGTTTAAAACAGGGCAATAATTGATTTTTTAATTTTAAGTTTTGAAGTAGTCATTGATGAGTGGCAAAGGGGTAAGCGGGGGAACCATCTGAATAGTTTATAAAGATGATATATGCCATTTTATCAAGGATTATTGGTTTTAAATTGATTATAAAAAAATTAAGATAAAAGGAAGCAAGATTATAATTATGGACAATATATGTAATAAAACAATGAATAATAATAACAATACTAATAATGATGATAATATTAAAGACTCTACTAGCTCTATGTTATTGCTCCAATGGAATTCAGGAAAGGACATCTGTTGCAATCATGGGGATCATGATATTGATGATGTTTATGAACAAGATTATACTTATAATAATCATATTGATATTGTACAAGATGATAACGATAATGATGAAAATGAAAGTGAAGTTGAATCAGTTTTTAATTTAGTTCCAAGATCAACAAAATTATTTATTAATAGCTCAATTTTGGTAACTGACACAGATAGTTTAAATAAACGCTCGGATAATTTATATCCTAAAAATATGCTATTAAAAGAAATTCATGACTATGATTATGAAAATTATAATTATAGTCCTAATAATAATAATTATGATTATGATTACGATGATGGTTATGGTAGTGTCGATGAATCTTCTTTTTATCGTACTTCTTCTCAATTAAACAAAAGACCTAGACTATCCGTTGATTATTCTGAGACACCATCACCTACAAGCTCAATTGATTCGGATATGTGTATTTCAGTTTATAATTTTGATGATGATCATGATTATAACTATGTTCTGAAAAATCAAAATAATTTAAACCACAAAAAATTTAATTTTATCAATAATGAAAAGGAGCTTGATTATCAGAATGGAAATGATGCTGAAAATTCGGAGCTGGAAACAGATGAATATCAATATAATAGAAGCAAATATAGGCGTATTTATTATGAGAGTTCTTTATATTTAAATGCTGAAAATATTATTACTTCTGCTGAGTCGATAAACAAAAATGGTAAAATATTAAATAGTGGATCTGAATGCCCAAACAAGACAGAATACACAGATGAACATAATGATGATTCATATGAGGAAAAAGATCAATTATTTGGTTTAGGAATTGAAATTCCGTCAATTGGAGGTTTAATAAATAATAACAATATTCAAAATTACATATGCACACTTGAAAATATACAATATGAAGATCATGACTTACATGAAATAACTGAATTAAAGAAACGCCTGGAAGCTGAAATTGAAGATAACATTTTGGAATCTAAAAAAGCAGAAATTGCTGAAAATGAGATTCATATTAAAAAAGAACCAATTGAGGTTCATAATAATAAGAAAATTGAAAATAAAAAGCAAATTACTAAAGCCCAAGATAAAGAAAAAGTTAAAAGCTTAAGAAAACGAAAACTAAAACATGGTAACAATAAAAAGATTAAGAAACATATTAATAAACTTAAAAAAGTAAGTTCTAATACTGACATTGTTAAAATTTCAAAGCATAAAATGCCATTTATTTGTAAAGAATGCGGAAAAGGTTTCCCTAGAAAATCAAACCACGATTCACATATACGAATGCATTTAAAAATTAAGCCGCATATATGTCAATTTTGCTGTAAAGGTTTTGTTAGAAGGTCAGATCTGAATAGACATGAAAGATCATTACATTTGAAATCAACTTTTAGATGTTTAGGTAAATGTGATAATAACACCAGATGGGGTTGTGGCCATATTTATTCAAGGAAAGATGGATTAAGAAAGCATTGGAAAAGTTATCAAGGTCAAAAGTGTTTAAGTGAATTTATGAAGAATAATAAATTAAATAGAAAATATGATATCAATAATGATTTAGAAATGATTATTGAACTTACCAAGCTATTTAACAATTAAAATTTGAATTTTTCTTTTAAAAATGCATATAAAAATAGTAAAAACTTTATGGATAATCTTGTGTAAAAAACAGTAAAATATTAATATTAATAAATCCTGCCAACGGATATAAGAAACCAAAAAAAAAAAATAACATTAAACTTTTGATAATTGATAGATCATATTTTATTAATAATTTCAAAAACCCAATAAACACTTCAAAAACTAAAATTTTGTAAAATATTCTATTTATAATTTATAATTTAAAGCTAAAAATAAAATAACTTTTTGAATAGCCTTCTAAATTATGAATTTTGATAAGTTTTTTAAAAGAAAGCGCAAACAATATTGGAGGCTCAAAAATTTATTTTCACATTGATATTATGCTAAAGATAAACTTGAATTGATGATTTATTCACGATTCATGATTACAATTCACTGAAACATGTTTTAATTCACGCATTTTAGAATTGCGAATCCAAAAATAGGAAAAAATTGTACCATTCTAAAGTGTAAACATTATTTGATTAATTAGAAAGAATGAAACTTCATTACAATATTTTTAAATTTGATCAAAGTTGATCATTTATGACAACAAACTACCTATAAAAAGTATTTATTCACTAACTAAACGGCTACAATCGGTCTTCTATATGTTACTAATATTGTAAATAATGAATCAATAATGACCTTTTTCTTTTATAGAAATATTTTTAGAATAGATTAGTAAATGAAATAACGAAAGGAAAGAGATATAGAATAATTATCAAACTGGTTTTGCATCACATAAATCTTATTCTATTTTTTTGAGAGCTTTTCTGCATTGTGACCGGACTACGTTGAAGAGTCAAGAGTCACATTAACGTAATATAAATAAAATGACAGACAGGATGATTCATTTGAAATTTGAAATTTTTGGTTAAATTTATTAAGGAAATTTTTTTTACACTGAGTTCTGTGGCGCAAATAATCTATCTAAATTGCCAGATCAGGAAAGTATGGCATATCTTTTTTAAAGACCAGTTTATATATACATATTAAATACAAACTATTTGTGCTTCTAAGTAAATCATAATTTTCCGGAATTTTGATACTTATCATTCCATTCTGCATGGAACTTGAAATGAAAAAACCTGAATGATTTCATGCTATATATTAGTTGTACAGTAATGTTATATTGAATATTATACTATAATTAACTTTTCTTTTAACTATGAACAAATAAAAAATATTAATAAAAACCGAAAAGATTATAAATTTGATTTTTTTGATTTGGTTGATAAATGAGTTTTGATTTTCTCTAATTCAAGTGAATTCAAAGCATCACCATCATCATCAATTTTATCATTAACTACATCAATATTTTCAGATAATTTACCAAATTCAATTTCATTTTTATCATCAATAATATCATTTGAATTTGAATTTGAATTTGAAGTTGAATCTGTAGTATAATTATTTGTACTATCATTATCATTGTTATTATTACTATTAGTATCATTTTCTAATTCTTCATGTATTTGATCAATAACTGAAATAATTTCATTACCTTCTTCATCATAAATTTTTGATTTATGAATCCATTTTTTCATAAAGGAAACCAATATACCTGCGGTAAAGACTTGTTCAGCTTGATATAAAACTAAAGGAACTAATAATTGACCTAAATGAGGATTATTATTACCATATTGAGAAGTAACTAAAGAAACACCTAAAGCAGCAGTTTTTGCAGGACCACAAAGTAAAATTGTAACTGTATCTTTTTTAGTATAATAAAATGGACGAAATATTAGATAAGAATATTTGTAAAATTTAGTTGAAGATTCATCAGGTTTCGTTGGGAATAATTTAAGTAAAAAATAAGGTCGTGCATAAAAGAAACAAACAATTGTAAAGAATAAATAAATACCAAAATTAAAGAAACAAATCATTATAATTGAAGAATGAGAAACTGATGTAAAAGCATTTTGTCTAAATGCAGTACAAAATGAAGACCACATAATTAATAATAACATAAAAGTACCAACTTTATTTAAAATTAATTTTGTTAAACACCATTTAGTTTGATTTGGTAAAAATTTTTGAATTAATTGACCAACAAACATTGGAATAAAAACTGATAAACCAATTTGCATCATAACATGTCTATAAACAGTTGAAACACTTGAACCATTTGCAGGATTTGCAAAATCCCAAGTACCAGATAAATACATTTGAGCTAAAGCAGGTGTTATAAAAGCACCTAACATATTACCAATTATAACTTCACATAAACAAAGTGCAACATTACCATCAGCTTGTTTTGTCATAACAACATTTGAAGAAACAGTTGTTGGACAAGTAAAAGTTACAATTAAACCAGCTAACATCCAATTTGAAATTTCTTCATTATTAGCTGCTTTAATACCACAACAAATACCGAAAACTATTGAAGATGAAATTAAAAATGAAGTTGTTAAAACAGTTATATGAGCATGTATATTTGTCATATTAAGTAAAAATTCTTTTGTTGGAATTGATAAACCTGAAATAAAGAAAATTATTGCAACTGCCCAATAATCTATATGAACACCATCTGTTGCATTTGGATAAGAATGAGCTAATGCAATAAAACATGCAAGACCAACAAAGAACCATTTTTTAACGAGATAATCAAAAATATATTTTAATGGTTTATAAATTTTTGATGGTAAGAATTTAATTGCAAAATTATCAACTTGACCAAATGTCCACGTTATGGGAGTGACAATAGTTGTCGTCATAATTAATGAAGCAAATTGACTTTTAAAATTTTTGGAATAATAAATATTCTAATTAAATGATAATAATAATAATAGTTTTGAAATAATAAATAATAAATATATATATATAAATGAAAAAATGAAAAGTAAAAAGTGAAAAGTAAAAGGATAAAAGGAAAATATATATAATATAAAATACAAATAAATAAATAAAAAATGAGATTACAAAAAAAATATAATGAAATGAATCATATAGTCATAGTTCTAAATGCGGATCTAAGCATCTAAACATCCTTACCATTTACAGTGAGCCCGTACATTGCGGATGGCTGCTTCCACTCTTTCACCATCAGCAATAACATCTATAGGAATTTCATTTTGTTTTGCTCTAAGTTGTTGATAAAGTTCATCACTATCACCATCACGATCTCTTAAGAAATCATATAAACATTGACGACCTGCAAATGATTTAAAATGTTTACGTAAACCATCTGCCCTTGAATAAAAATGACCACAACCCCATTCAGTAATATCATCTCGGCGTATACCTCTGCATTGGAAAGTTTTAGTAGCGCCATGAGTTGTGGCTTCATGTCTAGTTCGATCACTAAGGCGAGCGAATGCTTTACCACAAGAAGAACATTGATGTGGACGAGCTGATGAATGTGTTATAAGATGTGAATCTAAATTACTCTTACGAGTAAAATGTTTATCACAATGAGGACAATTAAATGGAACCTTTTCAGTATGAATTAAATTTAATTTTGATGATGATTTAATTGATTTTGTAGGTTTTATTGTTTGTTTAGAAACTTTAGATGATTTTAAAGATTTTGATGGTTTGACTATCTTTGAAATTTTCTTCTTTGATTGTTTCTGTTTCTGTTTTTGTTTTTGTTTTTGTTTTTTTGATTTTTGATCATTATTTGAATCTTGTTCCTTTTCTTGTTCTTGTTCTTGTTCTTGTTCTTCCAGTTTCTTTGTAGCTTCAACAAGATGTGTAATACTAATTTTTTTTTCATCATTATTATTATTATTATTAATAATTTTAGTTTTACCTGCTAAAACTGTTCCCCAAAAGGCAGATGATTGTTGTGGTGATGTACTAGTAGTTATAGAAGTAGTAGAAGTAGTTGATATTGATGAAGAAGTTGATGTTGATCGGCTTGAATGTTTATTAGAATTAATTAATAAAATATTCTCAATTGCTAAATGTATAATATTATTATCATCATCATTATTATTATTATTATTATTATTATTATTATTATTATTATTATTATTGTTATCATTATATAATGATTTAAATATATTTAAACATTTTGAATTTTGTAAATGTGCATGTAATCCAGGTATACTTTCAAATTTTAAACCACAACCCCAATTATCACCTTGACAAAAAATAATAGGTTTATTATTATTAATATTATTAATAATATTATTATCAATAATATTATTGAAAGATTGTTGTGGTAATGGAGTTGGTATTGTTGGACCAGGAGATTGTATTGGAGTTGATGCCATACTTGAAGATCTTAATTTTGTGAGAGCTTCTAATACTTGAGATTCAGCTGAATCTGAAGGTGTGGCAGCAGAGGATGATACTGCTGTTGCAACAGATGAAAGCACTGTCATAGGCAGAGGAGCTGATATTGCAGGATGATGCATAATTTATTAAACTAATGATGATATTATTATATTTATATATTTATATATTTACATATATATATATATATATATATAGATTAACTTGTAACATATATGAATACACACACACGTACCAAAATGTTCTCAACAAAAAAGTTGTCAGCCGCCAGAAATGAGGGCTTGGCGAATCGTCAAGTTGGAAAAAAAAAAAAAAACTGAAAAAAAGGAAAAAAGGAAAAAAGGAAAAAAAATGAAAGAATTTTTTCTTTTTCAAGAAATCGTCGATCGACGTTGAGAAAAAAATAAAAAAAATGAAAAAAATGAAAAAATAAAATAAAACGAAACAGCTAATATTACCTGCAATCAGCAATTGTAACCTAAAACGGCAATTACTTTATTGAGTAAACTAGAAAACAAGCAATTACCATTTTGGGGAATCCCCCCTTTGAAAATTTGACATTTTCATAGTTTCAAATAACAGGTACATAAGAAGGTTGCTATTGTCTTATTATATTGTTTAATCTAGATCGTGTTTTCATTGTTACATATTCGTTCTATTTAAACACGGTCGTTTCCTTTCACTTTTTTCAGGTTTTGTTTCATTTTTGAAAGGAAAGTTTGAATATATAATACGTATAGATTTATTTCTCTTTCGTTTTAAAGAGTTTGTTGTAGTTTTTATTTTCAGTTTCATTTATTTTATTTTTCTTTTTTGATCAATCCAATCTTTCTTTCTTTTATAACTTGAAAGTTTTATTCCTTCTTTAACGGGCATTTCAAACATTCCTTAGTTTACACATTCTTTAGTTTACATTCTTTATTAATCCTTTGATTAATTTTAACTAACTACTTACATTCATTTTTTTTCATTTTAAAAATGCTCTATCTCCCACTTTTGTCTCTCCTTCTCTCCGTCGCTTCAGCAGCTCCTGCTGTTGTTGTCGTCACTCAAACTGTTATTACAACTGTTGTTGTTGAAGGTGCAACTCAATCATTAAATGATGCTCCAGTTTTTACAACTAGTGATTCAAATACTTCAACAACTCAATCTCTTGATTTACTTTTAACAACACTTGCTACTACTCCATCTCCTGTTCCAACAACACTTGCTACATCAACAAATCCAACAACCACATCAACAACCCCAGTTGAAACAACAACATCTCAATCTAATTCAGATTCAAGTTTTGAATCTCAAATTTTAAATGAACATAATATTAAAAGAGCTCTTCATAATGTTCCTGCTTTATCTTGGGATGATACTTTAGCTTCTTATGCTCAAAATTATGCAGATCAATATGATTGTTCAGGTAATTTACAACATTCTGGTGGTGCATATGGTGAAAATTTAGCTTTAGGTTATACAATTACTGGTTCTGTTGATGCTTGGTATTCTGAAGGTGATAATTATGATTATGGTGCTGGTTGTTCTGTTTATGATCATTTTACTCAAGTTGTTTGGAAATCAACTACTAAAGTCGGTTGTGGTTACAAAAATTGTAATTCATATTGGGGTACTTATATCGTTTGTTCATATGATCCAGCTGGTAATTTTATTGGTCAATGTGATCAAAATGTTACTCCATTAGCTTAGATTTTAAATTTATTATATTTATATATTTAAATTTATTTTCTATAGTGTTTTTTTCTTTTTTTTTTGCCTGATACCCAACGTTCTATTTAATTTATTTACTTTTTTGATTTTAAAATTTTCTTTAACTTCTTTGATTTTGAAATTTCTTTAACTTACTTGATATTTATTTACCTGATTTATTTATTGTTAACTTAGTTGAGACGTAATTGTCTTTATATTTATATTTATATTTATATTTATATTTATATTTATATTTATATTTATATTTATTATCGATCTTTTGTATTTCCGCATTAGGCAAAACCTTGTCAGCGTGGCGCAGTTTTTTTTGTTGTTGAAATTAAATATTCATTTTTCTCAATTTAATTATTTTTTTTTTAAAGTGCGACGAGCGACGAGCACTTTCTCATGTTTGCTCATTTTATTGCTTTATTTGTTTTTTATAGATTAGCGTGGAGTGGTGGACCTATATATATTGTCATTGCATTGACAGTAACGGTTGTTGTACCTTAAAATAAATATTATTTATATATATTTATATATATATAGTATCTGAAAGTTTTAGGTGGAAAACAAAATTAATTTTATTTATTTATATATGTACATATATTTATGGAACCATGTCTCGTTCTTATAATCTACAACCTGATCTTGATTCATTTATGGCTCAACTGCAACTACAACAGAATGCTCATGCTAAAAATAATTTAAATAAATTGAATAATAATAATAATACGGATAATGATAATAATATCGATCAAATTATTAATCCTGATTCTATATCCAATACTACATCCAATAATCCTATAGATAATTATATACCAAATATTCAAATACCACAACCTATGCCAACATTATCAACTATAGATTATCCATTACAAGATTTCTTAAACCCTCAAATTAACCAACAATCAACATTAGATAGTTTCTTAGAATTTGAATCATTACACAGGAATATAAATAGTTCATTAGATGATAAGGTTAATAATGAAATTAATGATGAAACTAATGATTTATTATTAAGTCCAGATCTTCTTTCTTCAATAATAAGTGATTCAATAATTTCACCTCCAATTCCTTCACTGTTTAATCATCCACATAATAATCATTATAATAATCAGAATTTAAAATTACCTTCTAACTCTGCTTCAATTAATTCAGTTCAACAACAAATTTATTTTAATCAACAACAATATTTTAATCAAAATTTAAAAAATAGTAATGATGATGGTAATAATAATAATAATAATAATATAGATACCAATAATACAAATTTATATCAATTAGGGCCTGAAATTAAAATTGAAGATACAGATAATTATAATAGTTTTAATATTGATAATGATGAAACTGATTTTTTGCAATCAATTCCTTTTCCAAATGAAAAATTGGAATCTTCTTTTAATTTAATTAATTCTAATAATAATAATAATAATAATAATAATAATAATACCAACAACAACACTAGTAATAATACTAACAATAATAATAGTCAAATTCAATCTAGATCTAAGATTGAACAACAATCTACAATATATCAAAATTTTATAAATTCTTTTGATTCCCCAAATTTATCTCCAAATACAGAATTTTCACCATCAGCTCCTATTTTAACTGTTCCAAATTCAGATTCTTATAATCAAATGAGATTAGGACGACAAAAAATCCATAGTACAAATTCTAGGTCAAAATTAAAATCAAAATCACGATCAAATTCAAGATCAAGATCAAGGTCACGGTCAAGAACACGATCCATATCAAGTGAAATATCAAGTGAGAGATCAAGATCACCTTCACAATCTGGTAATTCCAATTCCAACTCTAATTCTAATTCATATTCTGAATCAAGATCTCATTCAATTTCTTCAAGAGTTAGCTTAAAATCAGATATTTCAGATTGGAATAGTAATAATAGTTTATTATTATCACCACATGCAGGAGTACCAACATCAATAAATTCAGATAATGGATATTCAGATTTTGATGATGATGAACATAGTCATGAACATGAACATGAAAATTATAATGAACATGAACATGATAATGAACATGAACGTGATTATGAACATGATAGTGATAATGATAATGATGATAAAAAATACATCTGTGATGTATGTTCAAAAGAATTTTCCAGACCTTATAATTTAAAATCTCATTTACGTACTCATACAGATGAAAGGCCTTTTCCATGTAAAAAATGTGGAAAAAGATTTGCAAGGCAACATGATCGTAAAAGACATGAAGATTTACATTCTGGTGAGAAAAGATTTCAATGCAAAGGAACATTAAATAAAATTGATCCAGTGACTAACAATTCAGTTTATTGGGGTTGTTTAAAAAAATTTGCTCGTACTGATGCATTAAGAAGACATTTTTGGACTGATAATGGTAAAAATTGTATTAAGCCACTGATTTTGGAAAATAATTTGGATGAATCAAATTTTGATGATGGTGTTAAATTAGCAATGGAAAATGCAATTAGTCTATCAAAATCTGAACATCCTGATGATAAATCAAGTAGGAGTAGATCAAGAAAAAAGAAATAATTGATTGAATATTTATGTACACTATGTATTTATAATATAACACAATATAATTAATATATATAATATATTAAACTTAAAGTTTACTATGGTAATTTTCTACCTACTTATTGAATAGATAGTATTATAATGAATAAAGAGAAGGCTAAAAAAAAAAGTAAAATATATAAAATGGAAAGAAAACTTAACCTATTAATTAACATTACAATTTACCACAATGCATTAAATGAAAATACGAAAAAATGAAAGACTGGTTGGTTGTTTGGTTGCATTTTCTTTTTTTTTTTTTTTTTTTTTTTCTCTCTCCAAAGAAAGGTTTCTACAGTCTTTATTATTATTCAATCAATCCATCAAATATCCCATCCAGCTCATAAAGACCTGCATGTCTACGTGGCTAAATACGATAGCTTACACGATCTTTACATTAGTGTGCACATATTTATTCATAGATCATCAATTTTTACAAAATAATAAAAAGAGAATTTCAAAATTTCAATTTATAATGAATAAATTAAGTGAAGCAATTTCAATTCCATCAATGTTATTTCAAAATTCAAATAATAATGAAGCAAGAAAACTTGAAAAATTATATAAATCAGATCCAGAATTTAAAAGAATATTTAAAAAAGTTTTAGCAAATGGTGGATTTCCAGGTGGTTTAGCAAATGATGGAAATACATGTTTTATGAATTCAGTTATTCAAAGTATTTCAAGTTCATATGAATTTACTAAATTTTTAAATTCTTTTATAAACGAAAATAATAATAATAATAATAATAATAATAACCATTTATTATTTTCTGAATCTTTATTATTGTTAATCAATCAATTAAATGAAAAACACGGTAATTATGCACCTACTTTTAATACTAAAAAATTATTAAAATTAATGAAAGATTCACCAAATAAACATTTATTTTTAGGTTATAATCAAGAAGATGCACAAGAATTTTATCAAAATTTAATGAAACAAGTGGAAAAAGAATTAAATGATTTTGAAAAATTACAAAATATTGAAATAATAACAAATGAAAAAGTTCAACAAGAAGATAATGAACAAGACGATAATAATAATAATAACGATAACAATAATAAAATAAAATATGTTGAACTACCAGATAATGGAATTACTGGTTTAGATAATCTGGGTTATTTAGGAAACATTTATATTCCTGTTTCACAACTTGATCCAGCAGATATTGAAAATGAAAATAAATTTTTACCTTATAAATTAATTACACCAGTTGATGGACTACAATGTGATAGAATTGGATGTATAAATTGTGGTGAAATGGGTGGAATTAGATATTCAGTTACATCTGGATTAGCATTAAATATTCCAATGGAAGGTTTATATAGAAATAGATTTACATTAGGTGAATTAATCAATGAATTTTGTAAACCTGAAATAATAGATGGTGTTGAATGTAATAGATGTGGATTATATTCAATTAGAGATTCACTTATTTTAAAACTAGAAAATTTAAGAGAAAATGAAACTGGTTTAAAAGGTACAAAAATATTAATTGAAAAAGTTCAAGAAAGAATACATGAAATAAATGAAGTTTTAACGAAAAAATCAATTGATGATGAAATTTATAAAAAATTACATTCAAAAAATATGATTAAAAAATCTAAAAAGGTTAAACAAACTTTTTATTCTAGACCACCACCATTATTAAATATTCATATTAATAGAAGTGTATTTGATCAACGTACATTTAGGGTTCGTAAAAATAATGCGAATATTGATTTTCCATTAGTTTTAGATATGTCTGATTTTGTTGCATCAATAAATGATATTAATTTAGATGCAAGATTAGAATTTCGTAAACAAGATGAAAATTCAATTAAATTAGATTATGGAAATACATTAAAATATCAATTAAAATCAGTAATTTCTCATTTTGGTACTCATAATTATGGTCATTATATTGCATTTAGAAAACATAGGGGTGTTTGGTGGCATATAAGTGATGAAACTGTTAGATTAAGTACTGAAGAAGAAGTTTTATCAAGTCAAGGAACTTTCATGTTGTTTTATGAAATTTTGAATGATGAAGATTTAAAATATCAACAAGAATTAGAAAAAATTGATATTGATCAAAAATTACAAGACAATAAAGGAGAATCAGATGATGAAAAATCTAGTAGTGAAACTGATGTTTCTGATAATGAAATGAATGATAGTAGTAGTAGTAGTGAAACTGATGTTGAAACTTCACCAAATAATAATAATAATGATAATTCTGATCTGGAAGAAGATACAGAAGATGAAGATTCTCAAAATCTTATGATTAATATCCAAGCTAATTTATAATAATGTTATAAAAAAAAACAAAATTGTTTAGAACTTTATAAATATAGAGAAAAAATAAAAATTTTAAAAGAAAAAAAAAACAGTAATAATTAGACTTCTGCTAATCCATATTTTGATTGTGCATTAATTTGAGATTCCTTTACATCTTTTTCGTTTTCTTCATCGATAAATTCATCAACGTCATAATCGAATGATGTTGGATCTGCTTTGATTACATTTTCAGTGATTCTTCCATTTATATCATTTTTTCTCACACGTCTTTTTAATTCAGATTCTCCAACAAGTTCAAGTTTAATGGGTATGTCACGTTCTGTAATGTTAGGTGTATGAATATTTTTCAATTTTGAACGTACACCACTAAATGCAGATGTTTGTGATGTAATTGCATCATCTGCATCTAATTCTGCATCTGGTGCTTGATATGTATATGTCGTATTTGTATTTGATCTTGATTTTTCCTTAGATTCCTTCTCTTTTAATTTTTCACGCTTTTTGGAGACATAATCTGGATTTGTTGTATATTTTGCTAATCCTGTAATTTGTGGTAACATTAACGTTACCACAACCATAATTATCATAACAAGTAAAAGCACTAAAAACATAATTTCTTTTTTTTTGATTAATAAAAGAAATATATAGATGAATCTGATCAAAGAAAAGAAAATAAATTACAACTTTTTAATGAAAAAATATAAATTTAACTTGTATGATGTATGATAAATCAATCATATTTTCATGACGATTTAAAATTTAACTTAAAAACGCGCAAGGCTGTGATAACCTAATAGTGGATTATTGTTATACATGTATGCGTATGCGTATGTATTATGTTACCTTAGATGTGTATACGGTATATGTTGAAGGATGCCAATTTAATGTATAGAAGCTTTTTATATTTGGTATGATATATAGATCACTGAGATATAAATCTTAATATGCTTAGAAGGGATCCAACAACAATTCATTTAGTTGCTGATGATATTAGGGATATTGGACGCAATATTGAATTTAATTTATCAACAGATTCACAAAGGCAAACTAATAATGATTTAATAATTAATCAACATGATATTGATAATCAAAATTGGGATAGTTCAGTAGATGAAAGTTATCTGGGTAGTCGAGGTAGAGAAAGAGATTATGAATTTGATCTGACTACACATTTAGAACGTATGAAAGATTTACAAAGACAATCACAAACAAATAATATTAAAGAAGGGAAAAATGTATCTGAATTTGATTCACAATATCATCATGATATTAATGAAAGTAAAAATGATTATAATGGCGATCAACAGATTCGTAATGATGGTCATGGTATTGATGATGTCTCACTACTGGGTAGTTTAGCTGATTCAGAGACGACTAGGAAAAGATAATAGCTTAAAAAAATATTGAATTATATTAGAAAGATTAGTGTATGCGTAGTTTATAAATTTTACTATATAGAAAATGCAATTTTTGCTAAAACATGTTTTTTGTTTGTTTCCGCTTAAATCAGACAACCCATTCAAATGCTTTTTTACGGCCAAAACATGCACAATATTCAAGAAGTTTTTCAAATCCACAATTTTGTAATTGATCAAGTTCTTCTCTTGAAACATTGTGCAACAGAGTTTTCCTTATACCTAATTGATTAATAATTTCAACAGAAGTTGAAATTAGTCCTAATTTGATTAGTTTTTTCTGTTTGATATCAATATCTTTAAAATTTTCAATTCCTGGTGATTTATCCTGTTGTTGTTGTTGTTGATTAGATGTAATGTTGGAGGGCGTATTACCAACAAATAAGCCTGTTATACCAGCAATTGTATCTGTGGGTGATATTTTAGAAGTTTCAATTAGAGGATAATAAAATGATAATTTACTATCGCTTGTATAAACAATACAAGAACCTGAAATATTATTGTCAATTAATGCATAAACAATTATTGTACTTCTTTTCTTATTTTTGGATTCAAAATCATTTAATTCTTCTTCAATAAATAGTTTAACTTTTGAATACATACTTGTAAACATAACTTCTTCGTCATCTTTAATTTTATCTGCTTTTAAATGATAATGACATAAATTAAATGCTGGTATTGAATCATCTGAAATAAGAAATTTAATATTTAATTTTGATAATTCATCAATAAATGAATATGAATTTTGGATATTTAATTCATTGATTGGTGAAATTAAACCTGGGAATTTCCAATCTTTGATATTTAATTGTAAAAGATGTTTCCTAACTTGTTGAAATACACCTTTACGATGTCTTGTATAACTCCAGCCAAGTGATTTATAAAATCCAACTAATTGAATTGAACTATCATCAATATCAATTTTTGAATCATCCTTTGTCTCTAAATAATGCCAAACTGTACTAATTTCATTTAAAACTTTTGGCGTTAAATAATTAAAAAATGGAAATGCACAACCTAATGCAACAGTTGTACATCCTCTTTCTAATGTAATATATTGAACTGCACGTCTATGTAAAGTTTCACCAACACCTTGTCTTCTTTTCGATTTTGATACAACCATATAAATTATTCTACCACATTTTTCAAATTCATCAATTGTAATTGCAACAATTCCATGAATTGAACCCATTGATGGATTTCTAACAACAAATGATTGTAATCCATCACCAAAAGCTTCGGTAAAATACCAGATTTTACCTAATAAAATATTATCAATTGGATAATAAACATCATTAATTGTGTTTGTTTTAACCATTGAAAAAGCTGCTGTATCACGATTAATATCAAAAGGTTCAACAACCCAAGGTTTTTCTTTAGTTTTATTAGTTTTACTACTTTGAAAATTAACAGTATTAATCGATGATTGATTTAACATATTTTTTTTATTATTTGAATTTTTTAAATCATTTAATTCAGGTGATTGTGATATTGATGATTTATTTATTTCATTATTTGATTTATTTATTATTGATGATTTATTTATTTCATTATTTAATTGATCATTAAAATTTTTCTTATTTTCTTCAATTTTATTATTGTTTCCATTATTATGCGTACTATAATTTGTATCAAATAAAGTATTTGCAGAAGATACAGATTGAGATTGATTTGCATCTATCAAAGCTGAAGCATCATTTGTAAATATTTCATCATTTAAATTTAGCATTTGATTTGTATAAATATTATTTTCAAAATTATTTAACGATGTAGGAGGATTTAATTTTGATATTTGTTTATTAATTGATGGTGTTTTATTTAATAAAAAATCAAATTGCCATTCAGAACCATCAAGATTATTTGATAAACCCATAACAACTTCTTCTTTATTATTAAATTTATTTAGAGCACCAGGAACTCTACCAGTTGAACGATATTTATTGAATATTATTTGAGGTATATGACGAATTGCTTCATAAGATTTATCATAAGTACAAATATAAGTTGAACCAATATTTTCAGTAGAAATAAAATAATAAGGAGAATCAACAGAAACAACAATTAAATCTTTACATAAATTATGTAAAATATTAGAAATTTGTTGAATTAATGAAATTTGATATTGATTTGTATTTAAATCATTAATGAAAAATATTACAATTGAACAATTATTTAAATCTGATTGAATTGAAGGTGTTATTCCATCAGTTGTAAAATATATACTTTTAACTGAACAATCAATTGATTTACTTAATTTAATAAAATCATTCTCAACTTTTGAATAAGAATCTAAAGATTCTGGAAAGAAAAGTAAAATTTTATTTTTATTTCTTGAATAATTTGAATTTGAATTTGAATTTAATAAAAAATATCTTTGTTCAGCTTTTTGTTTTTGTAAATAATTTTGTAAAGGAATTAAATCATATAAATTTCTAATTAAAGTGATTGAATCTTTATAAGCTTGTGAAGATAATTCTTTATGATTTAATTTTAATGAATTATCAATTTCAATTTTTGAATCAAACCAACTTAATTTATTTAAAAATTCATCAATTCTTCTCAAAGCAATAATTAAAATTGCTTGATTATTACCATGTTCAAAAGATTTTTTTAAAAATTCTAAAGCTTCTAATTGATAATTATAATTTTTTGGAATAGTAATCATATCACAATGAGCATGAATAATTGCTAAAGAAGCTGCTTGACCAATACCATAATTAAAAAAAATTTCTTTAAATTCAAGAGATTCAGATATAACTAATTTATCAAATTTTAATTTATCCCTTAATAAATGATCAATAATTTTTGGATTTAAACAACAATATAAATCATCATTTAAAGCATTTGGAGAAAATACAATTGAAGCTAAAATTGAATCAATTAAATCATGTTCAATCATTTTTTTAAAAGGTTTACAATTAAAATTTTCAATTTGTGAATAATTATCTAAAATAATTGGAGTTGAAGATAAAGGTTCAATAAATGATTCACCAATACCAGGGAAATGACAAGCAGAAGTTAAAATACCACCATTTTTTAAACCACAAGTAAATGAACCACCAAATTTTATAACTTCTTCAATTGTTACACCAAAACTATTTAAACCGATAACATCTAATAAAATTTTTGAACAAATATCCATTATTGGACCAATAATCATATTAAAACCAATTGAACGTAATTCTATTGCAATTGCTTTACCAATATTAAAAACTAAAGAAATTTTACCAGTTGCAGTTAAAGCTAAATAATTTGGAAAGTGTGTTAGATCATTTAAATTTTGATTGCATAAAAATTTATACATTCTATTATCTAAAGCAATAATTAAAGGAGATGAAAAATTAATTGAATAAGCAAAAGATTGTAATTCATCAATTAATTTTTTTAATTGTTTAATATTTTCATAATTATGAGGGTATAACATAAAACAATGAACATGATGATCCCTTATAAGTTTAGCAGCTTGAGAATCTGATGTAAAATTAGTTTCAGGGAACCCTGCAAATAGTAGTTTCCCTATATCATTTGTAAGCATTGTATATCTTTAAATGATTAAATATATATTTATGTATATATATGTGTATATATATAATAGTAATAATAATAATAATAATAATAATAATAATAATATAGCAATCTAATTTCCAATTTTCGAAGGTTTCTGACTTCTTTTAATCCCGTGAAGATAACAAAAGTGTTAATTAGTGGTGTATAGATGAGATTGGAAATTTATGATACCTTATATATAGATATATATATATATATATCTATATATATATATATGAATAGGCAAAGGATATTTCTTTGTTACTGTCAGCTTAGACAAAGGAAAGGAAAAGAAAAGAAAAGAAATCAATTTGACAAGAGATAATATATATGCAATTCAACATCAGTATAACAATTATAAATCAATTATAAACCAATTATTAAATTATTAAATCAATAAATCAATAAAACGCAAACGCAAAGGAATGGCAAACTAATTTCATCAATCTCTATTATTTGATTATTTCATTTAATTTATTAAGGCATCGATCATACAACATACAACAATTTTTAACAACAACAATTTAAATTCAATGTAGCACTGTAAACAAATTTAACCCGAGGCTGATCTGTCTTCAATCCCCAATCAGCTCTAATCTCGGTGTAAAAATTATCAGAAAAAATTAAAGGTCCAAAAAAATACAACTTTACGATGAAATGTGGAATTTCTATTATCCGAAGTGTAACATTGATTGTTTATTTATTAATTAAAAAATTTTTTCAGAAAAAAAAAAATTAATTAAAAAAAAAAAAAAATAAAAAAAAATTACAAAATTAATTATAAAATTAATATACACACAAGACAAAGACAATGTCAATAACAAAGACAACGTCATCGATTGATTCCCTGGCTAAATTAAACTCACATGCATCTATCTATCTATACACTATAATAAGAGAATTAAATCATTTGAAAAATATTAATAAAAATTAACAGAGGAATCCTCATATATATATATATATATGTAGGATTGAAGAAGAATATAATTGGTTTAAATGTTACCTTCTATTAGCTAGTTAGCTTTAGGTTTATCGATATTCACATTTTTATTATTCAAAGTAACATTGTTGTCTATGCTTCGGTCTATTTGTTGCATTTCTTTGGATTTAGCGCTCATATCTGAAATCTTATCACCGTTTTCACTTGTAACAACACTTTGCAATTTATCATCTGTAATACCTAAAGCTGTAGTCATGCTTAAAAGTGATGATTGTCCGTCATATTTAAAAAGTTTTTCAGCCTTTTCCTTTAATGATATATTATTATTGGCATTTTCCTTTATATTATCTAATTCACGATTTTTTTCAATAATTCTACTTGTAATTCCACTTACACTATGTGTTGGTGTAGATGCACGACTTTGTGACATTAATGTAGGTGTAGGTGTAGGAGTTCCAACAGGTGTTGGAGTTTTTAATCCATTAATTGGTGTATTGTTATTACTACTGTTATTATTAACATTATTACTATTTGATATTTCATTCAAATTTGTATTTTTATGATGACTCATTAATAATGTTGGTGATTTAGGTTTGTTTTTATTTAATAATTTTCTATCATTATTATTGCTATTATTAACTGTCATGGAATTATTCATATTTTGTAATGGTGATGGTGGATATGGTGAATTAATTGGTGTATTTAAATTACTACCATTTCTTTTCTTTAATTTATTAATATCATTATAATTTGGACTAACAATAGTTCTTGGACTAATACCATTTGATAAATCATAATTATAATTATTAGTAAAATTCTTTTTAACATTTGAAGTAATTAATGATTCAATATGTTCATTATTATTATTATTATTATTATTGTTATTATTATGTTCAACACTTATACCATCATATTCATTCCATAATCCTGGTAAATTATTAACAACTCCATCAATTAATGATAATGCTTCTTTAAAAATTCCAAAATCATTCGAATTTAATTTTAAAATCCATCTGTAATCCATTATATATTCACGATAAATCGATGCTTCATCAGTATCTAAACTTGTTACATATAATAATGTTGCAAATATACCAATTAATGCAAAATTTCTAGTTGCACTACTATGCCAAAATGAATTCATATGTTCAGCAGTTAATTCTCTAACAAATGAAATTGATGCTATTAATCTCGTCTTCGCTGCATTTCTACATACATTAACTAATTGTGCTGAAGGCATTGATGAAATGGATGATAATAATGATGATGAATTAGGTGAAGTAGATGATGATGATGAGTTGGCAGAAGAAGATAGTGATGAATTTTTATTAGTACTATTACTTTTATTAGTAGTATTACTCTTATTAGTACTATTACTATTATTTGCTGATGATGATGGTTCAGGAATAGACTGATTTTCATTTATTGTTGGACTTCTAGATATTTGTAAATTAGATTTAGATTTTTTTGATAGTAAAATTTGATTATATAATGTTGAAATAATTCTCCGATGTAATGTTATTTCAGTTGCAAAATATGATAATTGTAAATTCCCATTTGCAGTAAATTGTCCAGCTTTTGTTGAACCCATTTGTAAATCTTTATGTAATGAATGATACCATTCTCTTAATTGTAATTGTAAAGGTTTTGCAATTTTTAATAAATCTTCAATTTGATTGATTTCTAATATCGCACGTGGTGTATATAATGTTGATTGAATCTTACTTAATATGATTGATAATGAAACAGTATGTTTAAATGCTTCTTTACCTAATTCAATATTAACATTAGTAATTGATTCATTATTATTATTAGTATGATTATTATTATTATTATTATTATTATTATTATCCTTAGAATCATTTGCATGTGTCGTTTTTTCTGGAAAATCTTCATCAGTTAATGGTTTAACAATCCAATTATAATTATCATTAATATGTGAAGGGCGAGATTCAACTAATGATGACCATTTATCTTGAACATAGACTGCCCACGCAAGTCTACGACGTAATCCTCTTTCCCATTTAGGTAATCTCCATGATGAACAATCTAATCCTAAACCTAATTCTTCAGCTAAACCAACAACCTGTGTACATAATAACCAATTATTCTGATTTGAAATTTGTAAATGCGTTTCAATTTCCCTTAATTCACGATCTTTCTCTTTCTCTTTTTCATTTAGTTTGTTTTTATTTTTATTTTTATTTTTATTATCATTTTGTTTATTTTTTTCATCGATGCTATTATTAGTATTATTATTAATACTATCTGATGATGATGATGATGATGATACTTTTAAATTCATATTTAATGATTGACATTGCAATAATAATAAACCTGCTTGAACAGCACTTAATTTTGGCCTTTGTGTAATATCAACAAATGTACGCATTGCAAATCTATGTAAAGATAATATATCAGGTTTTTGCTGATTAGCTAATTTTGGTTCATGATCCCACCATTGAATTGCTAATAAATAAACAGCTGCTAACAAAGGTGCACCAAATTCTCTATGAGTTCTTGAATATTTTTCAAGGAAAATTTTCTTATGTAAAACAGGGAATGAAGGATGAATTGTTTTAAAATATAAATCAATTAAAATTTGACCATTTGGAGCAACATATTTTTCAACTGTATCCGAATCACGTTCTGATTGTTCATATAATAATTCACTAAAATCATCACGTAATAAAAATTGAATTGAATTTGCAACTTTTCTAATTGAATTTGATTTATTAATTTGAAATTGATCAATTTTATCTAATGATACTTTATCAAGAAATAATGGATCATAAATTGAAGTTGGTCCAATATAAAATGATGATCTTGGAAATTGTAAACTTAAAGTTTTTTTTAATAAAGAATGTCCTTGCATGGTTGAATAATCTTTAATTGGAGGAGTATTACGAACAGGAATATTTGGTGGTGGTTCAATTGTTGGATCTTCAAATTTCATTCTTTTATTATTTTCTTGATCATTTGAAATTAAATAACGTTTTGATGATGTTGTTTCATTAAATGTACATTTAATACCTTTTTGTTGACATGATCTACAAGAATGAATTTCAGGAATCATAACACATTTAGTTTTCCTACGACGACAATGATCACAAGGTCTAACTTTAGTACGAGGTTGTGGTAATTCATTTTTTTTCTTTGATGATAGTTTAATATTTGGAGATTCAGATGCTGAAATAGATTCTGAAGTAGATTGTAATTTATTTTGAATCTTCTCTATTGGAACTTGTTGATTATTTGATAAATTTAAATTTAAATTTAAGTTTCCATTATTTAATAAATTTGATCGTAATTGTGGATTATTTAAATTCAGACTATTCGTTAAAAAAGCTTGTAAATCTTGAGGATTATTTGGAATGGAAGGTATTGAAGAATTTGAATTTGAATTTGATGTTGCAACTGCAGCTGCCGCCGCAGCGGTGGCAGCTAATGATGGATTAAATTGTGGATTAAACACTTTATTATTATTAGAAAGTTGAGTTTGTGCTAATTGTAAAATTTGTTGCTGCAGTAATGTTTGTTGATTTGGATTAAAATTTTGTAAAAAAGGTTGGAAATTAGCAGCTTCAATTAAATTTAATTGATTTTTAGAAGTTGTTTTATTCTGTTCATTATCTCTATTAACTTTTTGTTGACTGAAATTATCTGTTGGCTTTTGTTGTATCTGTTTCATATTTAATAAATTTTGAGTTTCCAATAATAAATTTTGATAATGTTGTAATTGTAATGCATAATCAACAGACTGTGAGACATTATTTTTGCTATTATTATCAATATTAACATTTTCATCAATATTGGTATTATTATTATTATTACTAGAATTAATATTATCACTTGTATTGTTAGCTGTTAAAGATGTTAAATTCATATTTATATTTGATGAAGAATTTGAATATGAGTTTTGAATCAATGATTTATTAATTGAAGAAGATGATTTCACATTTTGATTTGAATTTTGATAATTTAAAACATTCATTGAATTTAAATTATTAATTCCATTAAATAAATTAGTTTGATTAATATTTGAAATTGGTGATAAAACATTTGATATAATTGAAGGTGAATCTACTTGTGAATTTTGTGCATCTAATAAAAAATTTAAATCAGGTGCATCTTCCCAATTTGTAAAATCAAATGGAAATACAGCTGGTGTATTTAGTGATGATTTTGATAGATTAATTCCATTATGTGATATTTCAGGTGGATTATTATTATTATTATTATTATTGTTGTTGTTATTGTTATACCGATTAGTATTGTTATCATTATTTTGTTTGGCATTGTTAGATTTATCGTTTATAAAGTCATCCATCTTGGTAAAAAGAAGAAGAGCAGTTCAAGTCTCCTGTAAAATTCTATCAAACAAATTAAAACAAAACAAAGCTGCAAATAAAATTAAAGAAAATAAATTGTTATTGAAGTCAGAATAATATTAATTAATAGATTGAATTACAAGCTCATGTAAATACAACTCCTTAACAAAATCAGCATCGATTAATCTTCTCACTCAAAAAATTGATTTTGCGCTTGGCTTGGTAGATTTACTTATTATATGGTTTATTGTATATTATATGATTTAAAATTACAGTTTTATTAATTACAGAGATGAAAATAAGAGTAAAATGTATTCAATTAAGAAAATGAGTTTCAATATGTTTTTCTTTAAAAAAATATGTTAATTTACCAAGTTGAATTTTGTCTAAGAAATCATTTAGGGGGGTTATTACTTAATAGTTAGTAGAAACTAGAAACTAGCGATGAAGAATAAAAGAGGAGAATTCTGTTTTTAATTTTTTTTTTTTTTTTTTGATTTACGCAATTATTTATTTTTCAACATGTTTTTTTTTATTTCTCCTTTCTATTTATTCTAAAAATCATTCAAAATAGTGTATAATATACTAAATATAGGATTTAAAAGAACAAGATTAAATTGAAAATAATTTAAAATCATTAATCACAGTCAAATAGAAATTTCTCTCCCATGCTTACATTTTGTCCTTATTGTTCTAATATGCTTATAATTTCTCGTTCTGAAGAATCAGGATCTAATGCTTTTACATGTCCGACATGCCCATATGAATTTCCAATTGTTGGACTACAAATGTTTGAAAGGAAATATCTACCGCGTAAACAAATTGATGATGTCTTAGGTGGTGCTGGATCATGGGATAATGTTGATCAAACAACTGCACAATGTCCACGTGAAGCTTGTGGTAATGATAGAGCTTATTTCTTTCAATTACAAATACGATCTGCAGATGAACCAATGACAACTTTTTATAAATGTACTAAATGTGGTCATCAATGGAGAGAAAATTAAAATTAAAGTTAAAATGGAAGTAAAATAAAATAAAATAAAATAAGATAAGATAAACTAAATCAAGATTAGATTAAATTAAAAGCAATGTTTTAGGAGGGTATTATTTTATATATATATATATATATAAACAGCTTTATTTTATATAATATTTATTTTATTTTATTTTATTTTATTTTATTTTATTTTATTTCAGGTGTATTTCATGAATAATTTAGAATCTAAATAAATAATCATATCGATGATAATTTGTAATTTTGAAACATCAATTAAAATTTTTTGATAATAATAAAAAAAAAATCTATAGAAACTTTCTTTCTTTCTTTCTTCTTTTTCTTTCTAATCTGTCTATTGTAAAATTGAAGTATTCTTCTTAATCTTAATATTAATCATAAGAATCTTAATCTTCATCTTCTGAATCATAAATAACTAATGAATCATTACCAACATTTTCTTCTTCTTTAATTAAACTACCTAATAATGAACCACGTCTTGAAAGTGAAATATTTACACTTGGCCTGACATTAATACTTGACCGACGTAAATCACTTGGTGGTAGTATAGAATTACTACCTCTTCTTATTGAACTAATTAAACCATTATTATTATTATTATTATTGGTAGTAGTAGTAGTAGTAGTAGTAGTATGATTATCAGTTGTTTCTAAACCATTCAATTTATGATGATGAGGATGATTTGATAATGTATTTAATTGTAAACCATTTTGAACTGAAAAACTTTTACTTCTTCTTTTACCACCAAATTTACCAGCTTTTGAATTTTCACTTTTACTTTTACGTCTTGCAGCATTTGCTAATGGTTGATGATAATGAATATTATGATGAGGAATTAAATTATGAATTTTATTTAAATCTTTTGAATCTAATAATATAGATGAATCATTATTAATTGAAGAATTTGAACTTGTATTTGATAAACCATTTGATGATATTGATGATATTTCATTTTCACTTAAACTACATAAAATACTTGCAGCTTCTAATAATTGAACTTGTTGATGTTTACTTATTAATAATTTTTTAGTTGATTGCCATTCAGCTGTATGTTCCCATAAATGTTTTGCTAATGAAGTAATATGTTTATAACCTTTACCACAAGCTTCACATTTTAATTCTTCTTTTAATCTACCTGTTTCACCTTCACTAATTCGTCGAACCACAAATTCTCTTGATAAAATTGGATATCCATTTGCATCTCTTGTAAAATTTCCTGATTTCAAATCATTTATAATTGGTTTAATATCCTTTTCATTAATAATTGATTTCCTTCGTGAAGATAATTCAGATGCATTTGAAGTTGATATAGAAATATTAGTTGAGTTAACTGAAATTTGATTGTCAGTTGTATTTTGACTATTATTCATATTATTATTGTTATTATTCGTAGTATTATTATTATTATTATTATTATTATTAATGGTAGTACTATTGTTCATAGATGTTGGAATAGGTGTATGATTAGGAGTTGGATAATGGTTGTCTCTTAATTTGATATTTTCATCATTTAAAACCGAAGTTTGTTGTTGTTGTTGTTGTTGTTGTTGTTGAAAACCTGGTGGATTTCTAACAGTATAATTTTTGAATTGAATATTATTATTAGGACTGGTAAGATTATTACTAACTGGATTATTATTATTAGTAGTAGTATTATTTGTATCAATTGTATCAGAATTAGGATTAGAGTTTAAATTTGAATTTGAATTTGAATTTGAGAGTGAAATGCCATTATTATTTAAATAATCTGAGGAAAGTGAATTTGGTGAATGTGGAGAGTTTGGTGATTTAAATATATCGTTTGATTGAGATATCGTCTTATTATTATCGTTATTTAGTATGAGGTGCGAGGTGTCTGAATTGTTTATCGTCGACACAGAATGAGATGGATCCATAGTGTTTTTAATTTTTCGTATTGTGAAAGCGACTGAAACTGAAACTGAAACTGAAACCAGAGTATGGAAGTAATGTATCAAGAAAACAAAAATATATGAATGAAAGGACTTATAAGGCTAAACTAATATGATAAAAAAATTTTAGTTAATAAAGACCAATTAACAATGCGATTTGATCAAAACAAAAAGTTATTCATTTCATATTAATTTGAAATAATAAAAAAAAATAATAAAACATTGATTAAGTGAAAAATTTCAATTTTTTTTTCTTTCTTTCCAAAAATGAAAAAACTTTTTTTTTTTTTTTTCCATTTTCAGCGTTTTTCCCAAAAGAGAAATCAAATAGAATTGAATTGTTTACGATTGCGTCGATCGGCGTGTCCAGTTCAAGTAGTTACTATTTTAAGTTAAAGATAAACATTGAATATGCTTATATTAAATAGTCAATTCTGTTATTGTCATTAATTATAGTTTGTTGTTTGTTAAAACTTAATCTTTTAGCAAGTTTAAACAATTACCAATTAAGGTATATTAATTATTGTTTTTACTTTTTGTGATATGTACGTTTTGACATATTTTTAACTTTCTTTTTCCTCTTTATTTTGGTCTTTTCCCCCTTCCCTCCCCCACAAATATACTTTTTATTGTCAGAAATTGTGTTATAACATTACATGTCTTATCGATAAATCATTTACATACATATATATATATATACAATGGCCAGTTTTGATGATTTTTCAAAAGATCAGTTAATATCTCATATTCACAAATTACAATCAGATTTTAATGAATTTTCATATCAATCTTCTCAAGTAGAAGATTTATTACAACAACAACTTGATGTTTGTGAAAGAGAATTAACTGAAAAAAATTCATTAATAGAAAATATGGAAACTCAATTTCAAAATATTATATGTTTTCAATCTAAAATTACAACATTAGAAACAGAAAATGATTTACTTGAATCTACAATACGAATGTTACAATCTCAATTAGAATTATCAAATGATCAACAAAATGAATTGATTGAAAAAATCGCATTTTTAGAGAATGAAATTGAATTGTATAAAGATTCTTTACAAAAGAAAAATGATGAAGAATTTGAAAAATTTTATGAAAAAAAATGGTATCAATTAGAAAATGAATATAAAAAACAAATAAATGATTTAAAACTTCAACTAAATGAACATTTAAATTTATCAAATAATCAAAATATTGAAAGAAATGAAACACAGCAACAAGAAATTGATAATTTAAAATATAACCAACAAATTTTAATTAAAAAATTACGAAAAATTGAAAAGGAAAAACAAATTTTAACAATTAAATTAAGAAAATTGCAGAATAAATATATCAAGTTTCATAAAATTACAACTTTGTTTAAGCTAAAACAACATAAACCAATACGGGCATATACTACCCCTGCGTTAAACCCTCTAGCATAATATGACAATACAGTACAATAATACACAGCCTATATACCTTTATACCTTCATTTATACATATTCTAACATGACTATTTTTGTAAATTATACACTTTTAATAACTTTATACACAACAATAATTGTAAACCGAGCCACCTTTTTGAACCTTTAACCTTTAACCTTTAACCTTCCACCTTCAACTAGCAGAATATGCTTACGTAATAACTTTTCAATTTTTTTTTTTTTCATTTTGTATTTTCAAGTAGGTAGGAAGTTGTTTGAATCATATTTCATTTATATGTTTTAAATTATATAAAAACTTACTAACTACTTCTCCATTTCAACTGCAAAGATGCAATCACTTCCGAAGAAACCTAGTTTGGAACCAAAATCTTCGAATTTTTTAAAATCTTCAAAATCAGACCCAAATATAAATAATCCAACGTTTAAACGTGCAAAACTTTATAATTCACGTCAAATACGTACACAATTACAAGATGATTCATTTACAAATCCACCAAAAGGATCTAAAACAAGTAGAAAATTAATAAACAATGCATCAATCATTCCAAATAAATTGAATATTCCTGAATTTTTAGCTGCTAGAGAATTCGAAATTAAAGCTTTAGATTCAGCTATAATTAAATCTAAAACTTCAGGTGCATCGAGAGTTTTCCAGGCATTACCTAGAACTTTACGTAGAAGAACTGCAAGTCATAATGTACGTCGTATACCAAAAAGAATGAGAAAGAAGGCATTACGTGAAATGGGTTTACAATTAAATTCAAATGGTATTAATGAAATGATTGGAACAAAAGGTGTAACTATAAGTGGTAAACCAATTAAATCAAATATTGGACGAGGTAGATTAAGATGGCAAATAATTAGAAAAATTAAATTATTAAAATATGCAACTAAATGGAAATTAAAAGGTAGATTACCGAATTCTCAATATGTCAGTTATTCACAAATAAATTTAAGGAAAAAATTAAAATTATTGAAAAAAGATTTAAATAAATTAAATGATAATAATTCTAACGATGATGATGATGAAAATAATTTGGCGGCTAATCATAAGAATTCGACAGTTATTAATGATTCATTGAAAATTAAAAATTTAGAAAATATTATTAAAAATAATTTATATTCATATGATAATACTACTGTTAATAAATTATCAAAAATATCAAAAGTTAATTGCGTTAAATATATTTCAAGACAAAAATATTTTAAATGGTTACCAACTCATATTTGGCATGCAAAACGTGCTAAAATGATGAAAAGATGGGAATGGATAATTCCAAATGAACCAACTCAAAGATGTTATAGAAGTATAAGTAGATCATCAAGATTAAAAGGTGCAATTGTCTTTGATACTTCTTATATCGGCTCAATTGTAATTAATGCATATAATGAAGATACGCAGAAAACTGTTATTAATTATATTGAAAAAATTACGAATAATAGAGTAAATGTCCAAAAATGTATTAAAAAATCTATATCTTGGGATGGATATATTTATAAGCTAAAAGAATCAATTGATCCAATTGGTAGAGTTACATTAGTATTTGTTAAATCTAATGATAGTTTAAGAGTATTACTTAGATTACATCCTTCTATACATTCTATTTGTTTCAATTTAATTGTTGATGAATTTAATGAAATTGAAAATATATCTGTTCATGATTGTAAATATTCTATTGGATCAATTGATATAACTGGTCCAAAATCAATTACTGCATTACAATCTATTTTTCTTTGTGAAAAAAATGAAAATGGTAATGAACAATTCAATAAATTTATGAATCTTCATAAATTGAATGATCTTACTAGTATCCCTGATGGTACAATATTTACTTTTAATGTACGTGATCCTAGATTTAGAACAAAACATGGTTTACCAACAAACCCAAAACTTTCATATAATGAACAATTAGATTTAATTATTGAATTAAAGAATAAAAATATTATTAATGATGACTTATTAAAACCTGAAACTCGTGCTAATACTTATAATAATCAATTAAGTTTAAAAGAATTAGGGAAAAGACGTTATTTACATCCAGGAGAAACAATTCCAATTAATGAAAAAGATTCTTTGATTAGTATAATGCTTATCAAATCATATGAGACCTGGACTTTAGTTTTGCCTTGGTTTTGGGTATTACCATTTTGGCATTCAATTGTTCATGTTCCACATATTAAATTTGGAGGATTTAAACAACTTGAACAATTGAGATTTGAACGTGGACTTTTGGGATGGTATGATATAGTTTTCAGTTCAAACGGTTATATTCAATGTGAATTAGAAAGGGAAGAAGCTGAGAGAAAATGGAATAAAAGACCAAAATCTAAAAGAATTACATATGATAAATTAAAAATTGAAAATAATGGTGAATTATTAGGTGAGGTTTTATCACCTTTTGGATTAGATTGGAGAAGTTTACAGACGTTAAGGATGGTTGTTAAATATTTAACCAAAGAAAATAAACTAATTGATGTTCCTAAAATCAATAAATTAATGACTGATAATAAAATCAATATTATTCCACAATCTTTAAAAGATATAAGTGTTGTTGTTAAAGCTATTCAAGTTGCTGAAAAGCAAATGAAAGATAAAAATATGCACTCATTATTACTTCAATATAAACCAATAACATTGGCCCAAGATTGCAATATTGCCGTTGATTTATCACAGATATCATTTAATATTAAGGACATTCCACCACTACCTATTGTTGCTGTTAATTTAATATGCTTAAACAAGGGTAATGTTAAACCAAATGCCAGAATCTATAGTATTAAAGAAGAGTTTAAAGATTTCTGGATAAATATTAATGAAGGACATTTAAAGAATATTAGAGGATGTAATGTTCGAGTTGGTTCACTTGATGAATCTGGAAATTACAATCCTAAAATTCAAGATTTAGTCGGCTTAGTAAGTAGTGCTTCGTTTAGCCTAGTTGATGGTAAATCAGTAGCTATTGGATTCATTGACGCAGAAGTTGCTCAAGGGTCAGACAGTGGTGTTTTCCTTGTTAGAAACGTTGCAAGTAATACGTATACCGCTATGAAATGGAGCCGTATTGACTTAACCAAATGATTCTCAGCAAAGCTATAAAAGGTTAAAGTTTAATAAAGGTGTAAAAAATAAACACTAAAATAATTATGTATAGATCTATATATTTTTTTTTAAATCGACACTTCTCTATTTTTTTATATAGAAACAATAAGGAAAAGAAAAATTATTTAAAACTCAAAAATTAGAGATATCGATTGGCATGGCACTATTTCTTTATCGGCAGTTATAGTGTAGCGTAGCGCTACATGAATGAAAAATGCAAAGATCAACAATTAACGGATTTGAAAGGCAGAAGTAAACAAACAACCACTTGATAATACGTTTTTTTAGAGGTAAGAGTATTTCTTTATTGGTGATTAGTAATGCATACTCCTACAAGGAAAAGTAGTCAATATGGAAGGAGAGGAGGTAATTCCATCGAAAATGTGTTGTGTCCCTCCTCTATCAACAATGAACGTGCACCATTAGAACAAATACCACCATACAAACTCTCAAGTAATAATGAAAATAAAGATAATTATACGTACAATATAAACAATTCATCCCGTGGGAATTCTGCTTTTAACTTGAAGCAAAATAGAATTCCATGCCGAGGAACATCTAGAGCTGCATCAAGAAATACGTCCAGATCATATATTCAGCAGCCACATGGAGTCAGTGGGGTAAATACATCTACACCTTATGGAAAATCATCATCGAGAAGCACTTCTAGATCATCATCAAGATTATCCTTATCATCAATGGCATCTACTCCTGTGAGCTTTTCCAGAACTCCCAGTTCTTCGATTTATACTGCCGATTCAGTAGTATCTTTAAATACACTTGGAATCGGGTCATCAACCAATAATTCAAAAATTCAAGTTACACTCAGACCACGTCCATTAGATTATAATTCTGATAGTATTGAAAATTCTCCATGGAATATTGATTTAGCAAACTCACAAATCGAACACGCAGATATTGGTTCCTTTCAATATGATCACGTTTTTTCAACATCTGATAGTAACGAAAATGTTTTCGAAATAGTTGCAGCACCCATTCTTGAAAAATGTTTAAATGGTTACAATGGTACGATATTTGCATATGGTATGACAGGATCTGGTAAAACATATTCTATGAGAGGTGTTTTAAAAAATTCAATAGAAATGTTGTTTAAAAATTCAATTAATGAGTATGATGAAATGTTACAAAATTCGAATGGTGATGCAATGGATCAATGTGTAAAAAATTGGGATAATGATGGTATTTTCCAGGATGAAACTATTTTGGTCAATGCAAACTACAGAATGAAATATATTACATGTTCAATCCTGGAAATATATAACGAGAAGATTAAAGATTTGTTAAATATTGAAAATATTAATCAAAATGAATCTTTTAGAGGTTCTAATGTTTTTAATGATTTAAGGATTGTTGAAGATGATAAATTTGGCATTCGAGTACGAGGTTTAAAGGAAATTAAGGTAACTTCATCTAATCAATTATTTGAGTTAATTGATCAAGGTGAAAGTTTAAGATGCACTGATTCCACAGATTATAATTATACATCATCACGTTCTCATTTTCTTGTTATGTTGAAAGTTTTTATGGAAAACAGTGAAGGTCATGAGATTGTATCTGTTTTAAATTTTTGTGATTTAGCTGGAAGTGAAAGAGCAACATCGCATATTGATAGAAGGAAGGAAGGTGGGTATATTAATAAATCATTATTAGCTTTAGGAACTGTTATTACTAAACTATCTGAAAATAATGGTAATTCAAATGCACATATACCATATAGAGATTCAAAATTAACTCGATTATTACAACCATCATTGAGTGGTGGTTCGATGGTTTCGATATTATGTACTATACAATTGGGCACTGCAGTCGTGGGTGAAACTACAAATACATTAAGATTTGGATGCAGGGCTAAAAACATTTTGTTAAATGTAAAAAAAAATACAGAGGATCTTGATATAAATAAAATTATTAATGAAAACGAAGCTTTGAAATTAGAGATTTTAGAATTAAGAAATATAATATCCAATAAAGATGTTATGAATATAGATAATAAAGAAATAATTAAAGATGATTTATATTTTGAGCTAGTGGCGGAAAATAATATTTTAAATGAACAAGTTGAACATTTAAAAAGATTACAACTTGAGCATAATATAATACGATCACAGGAATGTGAAAATGACTTAAACTCTTTAACATTTTTATTAAATGATCTAATCTTGGATTCACAAACTAGAAAAAGATTTGATGATATTGTAAAAAGAATAGGAAGCGGTTTACATGAATACGACAACCGTTTTAATGAGATCGAGTCATATGTTGGACATTTAGAAAACAGAATACGTGTTTCTGAGATTGAACTGGCTCGACATACACAACAGGAACCGTCTAATGTGTTGAATACCGTTGCTAGCATGTCAGACACTGTAATGAAAAATGGACGTACGTTTCAAGACGAGCTGATTGAAGAACTACAGGAAGAGATCACCGAGTTGCAAAGCAGAATGCATCGTAAGGATGCCATGATCCGTGCTTTACAACTTGCAGGCAACTCTTCCTAACATATTTATATTTGATAATTGTATATAATTGTGTAATCGGTTGAGCAATAAAAATTACTAACAAAAAAGGACATCGTTTTCACGTAGTTGGCGTTTGTACCTTAATATTTAAAGAGCGCACCAGCTCAAACTTTCGTTTCGCATGAGAAGTGTTCTGCTGTACATTTTGGTCTTCTGTTGACAGTTCTGCTGTGTTGTGCTAATCATTTTCCTTTCGTGATTAGACACTGTTTCTAGGTCTTATTTTGTACTTCAGCATCATATTAGGAGATCTCAAACAGACCGCATTTGAATAAATAGTTTTGAGACGTTTTTGGTAGAAGTTTTCCCTTTAAATCGTCATTGATTGATTATACACATACATAATCAAAAGATCAAAACAAAAAAAAAGAAAAAGAAAGAAATAGAAAAAAATTTAATTATCCACTTTATAATGTCTGATAATCCATATAGTACAAGTTTGACAACAGGTAGTGGGACTGCAACCACTGAAGAATTTGATGCAAAGTCTCAATTCGACAAAGAGAAAGATTTTCTTACATCTGCCTCTTCTACTGAAAAAATGAGAACCTCATTATCTTCAAAATATTGTACAATGTCAGTAGACGAGATTATATCCCAACTTGATACAAATATCAAAAGTGGTCTAGTTAATCCAATGGATATTTCTAATCGACGTGCAATTCACGGTTTGAATGAATTGGAAGCAGATGATGAAGAATCTTTGATTTGGAAATTCTTTGAAACTTTTTATTCTGATCCAATGATTATGCTTTTAATTGGATCTGCCGTTGTTTCTTTCATAATGGGTAATATTGATGATGCAGTTTCAATTTCTGCTGCAATTTTAATTGTTGTTACCGTTGGATTTGTTCAAGAATATAGATCAGAAAAATCATTAGAAGCATTGAATAAATTAGTTCCTGAAATGGCACATTTAACACGTAATAATTCAACCGAAACTGTTTTAGCTAGTCATTTAGTTCCAGGAGATTTGATTCATTTTAGTGTTGGTGATCGTATTCCTGCAGATGTCCGTTTGACTGATGCTGTACATTTAACAATTGATGAAAGCAATTTAACTGGTGAAACTAAGCCTTCAAAGAAAAATGCTGATACAGTTTTAGGTTCAAATACTTCAATCAATGAACGTTCAAATATTGCATTTATGGGTACATTGGTTAGAGAAGGTCATGGTACAGGTATTGTTGTTGCAACTTCAAAAGATACCGCATTTGGTTCTGTTTTCGATATGATGTCAAATATTGAAAAACCTAAAACTCCATTACAAAATGCAATGGATAAATTAGGTGGTCAATTATCTGCTTTCAGTTTTGCTGTTATTAGTGTTATTGGTTTAGTTGGTATTTTTCAAGGTAGATCTTGGTTAGATGTTTTTCAGGTTTCTGTTTCTTTAGCAGTTGCAGCAATTCCTGAAGGTTTACCGATTATTGTTACCGTTACACTTGCATTAGGTGTTTTAAGAATGGCGAAGCAAAAAGCAATTGTTAAAAGATTACCATCGGTTGAAACATTAGGTTCTGTTAATGTTATTTGTTCTGATAAAACTGGTACTTTAACTCAAAATCATATGACTGTAAATAAAATTTGGACTCCATCAATGGATTCAAAACCAATTATTTTTGATGATTCCAATTTATCATATGCCTCTTATCAGTCTACAATTACAGATATATCAAATGATGTGAAGATATTGCTGAATACCGGTTGTTTATGTAATAATGCAAAATATTCGGTTGAAAAAGAAAAATTCCAGGGTAACCCAACAGATATTGCAATTATTGAATCTTTGAAGAAATTTGGTATGTATGATATTAGAGAGAGCGTCCTTAGAGTTAATGAATTACCATTTGCTTCTTCAAGAAAATATATGGCTGTTTCTTGTGGCACTGGTAAAAATGTTGAAACTTTTGCAAAAGGAGCAACTGAAAAAATTTTAACACTTTGTAAAAGTTATTATAATAAAAATGGTGAAGTTGTCAAATTAACTCCAGATGTTATTGAATCAATTAATAACAATGTAAATTCATTTTCTGATGATGGTTTAAGAGTTTTATCATTTGCAAAATCCAATAAAGCTTTTGAAGGAGAACCAAAAGATTTGATTTTTTGCGGTTTAATGGGTATGAATGATCCTCCAAGACCTCAAATTAGATCTTCAATTCAATCATTAATTAGAGGTGGTGTTCATATTATTATGATTACTGGTGATTCAGAAAAAACCGCTTTTAATATTGCTCAGCAAACAGGTATGCCAACCAATCCTAATTGTATTCTGACAGGTGATAAATTAAATGAAATGAATGAAATGCAACTTGCAGACGCAATTCAAAATGTTACTATTTTTGCAAGAACCAATCCAGAACATAAACTTAAGATTGTTAAAGCGCTTCAAATGAGAGGTGATATTGTTGCAATGACTGGTGATGGTGTTAATGATGCACCTGCCTTAAAATTGGCTGATATTGGTATTGCTATGGGTTTAAATGGTACTGATGTTGCTAAAGAAGCTGCTGATATGGTTTTGACTGATGATGATTTTAGCACTATTTTATCTGCAATTAAAGAAGGTAAAGGTATTTTCAACAATATTCAGAGTTTTTTAACTTTTCAACTTTCAACATCTGTTGCGGCGTTATCCTTGGTTGCACTTGCTACTTTATTTAATTTACCTAATCCTTTAAATGCAATGCAAATTCTTTGGATTAATATTATTATGGATGGTCCGCCAGCACAATCTTTAGGTGTCGAACCTGTGGACGAAGAAGTGATGAACAAACCTCCAAGAAAAAGAAATGATAACGTTTTAACAATGAATGTTATTAGACGTGTTTTACAAAGTTCAATATTTGTCATCATTGGGACAATGTTAGTTTATGTCCGTGAAATGGGTGATGAAATTACACGTAGAGATACTACTATGACATTTACTTGCTTTGTTTTATTTGATATGTTCAATGCACTTGCATGTCGTTCAAGTACAAAATCAACTTTTGAATTGGGACTTTCAAACAAAATGTTTAATTATGCGGTTGGAGGATCATTGTTGGGTCAATTATGTGCAATATATGTTCCATTTTTTCAAGAGATTTTTCAAACAGAAGCTTTATCTTTTACGGATTTACTGTATTTGATTTCCATCAGTAGTTCTGTTTGGATTGCAGATGAAATTAGAAAATTTTTGATGAGGAAAAATAACTCATATGTTACTTCAGGTTACAGTAATTATGTTTAATTTATTTTAACTTAGATGTCTGTTATACACTTTTTTATAAACTTACGTATATCATTCTTTTTTATGTAATATAATACAATTTAATCCATTATTCAATATCTATATTTATTCCATCAACTTCAATGTTAAAGCTTCTAAATCATCAATATCTTCAGGTTCTTCGATCTCAACAACACCAGCATCAGCGGAATCTTTTTCTTTATATTTGTCAGATTCAAACCATTTCTTCTGTCTTTTAATTGATGGTTCTTCATCCTCTTCTTCAGTGCTATATTGCAAATCTCTATCTAAATCCGGGATTTCTTCATCATCACTGTTTTCTAGAGAGCCTAAAGTAGCAACATATGGACCTTCTTCATCGTCCGAAATATCAGAATGATCGCCATTCAGTTGTTTTTCTAACGCCTTACGCTTACGTTTCTTTTCGGTACGTTTTTCTTTGGCAACATCTTTATCTACTTCATCTTCCTTTGACATCTTCTGTCTCTCTGTTTTTAAAAATTCAGACTGAACGTGTTCTGGGTTTTCTTTAAGGAATGCTTCTTCATCATCAAGTTCATAGACTGGGTGCGAAACACCATCATCATCAAAAACTAGTTTGGCTCCCTTACCACCTTTCATTGCTGTTAACTTCCTAGAGAGTGCCTTTTTCATTGCCCGTTTAGATGTGTTTATTTCAAGTTCTGGTAACTCTTCCGTTAAAACCTCATTGTCTTTACGCTTAACAGTTAAAAAATCTTCTTCATCATCGGAACTACCCTTTCCGTCATTAATTTCAGCATTTAGTCGCATATAATGTTCACTTAAAACATTTTGGTTCTTTCTTTCAAACATTTTATCATATTTTGTCCTCACTTTTTTACTGTTGTCTTCAATATCACCATCTTCGTTCGCATTGGCTAATGATTTAAGTTTTCTATTTTCATTTTTCTTTTCCTTCAGTTTTAATCTTGCTTCATCATCTAAATCACCAGTTGCTTTTTTTGGCAATTTAAGTTTTGGCATACCTGGTAAACCATAACTTGCAGCAAAAAGATCTAATGGTAGTGTATCAATTTTAAAAACTGATTTATTTTTTTGAACTATAATACTTTTACAATATGAGATAAACGCTTTTTGACCAAGATATTTAAGTTCTGCGCTATTAAAGCATAAACTTTGAATTTGTGGTTGAATATTTTTCTTCTTGGATCCTTTGATATTTAGTCTTTTAACATCTACTTTCTTTGCTTCTAATTGTGATATGAAACCTTTTTCTTCACTTGGCATTAACATCAGCATTGCCTTACCTTGACGTCCAAAACGTGCACAACGTCCAACACGATGGACATAAGTTGAGACATCCTCTGGACAGTCTAACTGTATAACCCAATCAATAGCGGGAAAGTCTAAACCACGTGCAACCACATCTGTAGCAAATAAACAACAATTCTTACTTTGCGTAAACTTAACAGATGTTTCCAATCTAGCTTTTTGTTTTTGACGGCCATGCAATTTCATTAATGGAATACCAGGTTGCAATTTTCGGAAAACTTCGTATATGAAATGAACTTGTTTCGATGAACTCACAAAAACAAGAATTTTAGATTGTAAATGCGATTTTATGAAACTCCAAAGTAAACTCAATTTTTCATATAGTGGAACAATCACATAACTTTGCTCTAAACTTTCAGGTAAAGATAATTCATCACCATCACTACCTCCATTGGCTAAGTTGGCATTAATGTATTTTGGCTCAACCATTGATAGTCTGGCTAAATCTCCAACACTCTTATTTTGAGTTGCTGAAAAAAGCAATGATTGTCTATCTGCTGGCAATTGACCTAAAATGGCATCTAATGTCTTTTTGAAACCCATATCTAAAATTCTATCTGCTTCATCTAAAACAAGCATTTGTAAGTTGTTTGTTTGTAGGGTTGCACTTTCATCCATATGTTGTAGTAGTCTACCTGGTGTACCTATTAAAATGTTAACACGTCCAATACGATCTTTTTCATATGCGAAATCTTTACCACCAATAACTAAACCGGCACTTAATTGAGTAAATTTACCAATTTTTAATAAAACTTCGTAGATTTGAACAGCTAATTCCCTAGTCGGGGTTATTATTAATACACCTAGACCATCCATATCACTCCAACTTTCAAAAATTAATTTTTCAATGACAGGCACAAGAAACGATAATGTTTTACCGGATCCTGTTTTTGCAGCTGCAAGAATATCATGCCCTTTAAGACATTCTGGAATTGCTAATTTTTGAATCTCAGTTAATTTAACAAAACCTGAATGATCTAAGCCTTTAAGAAGATCATCAGTTAATGGTAATTCTTTAAAATTGGTAAAAGTTTTATATTCCGCTGGTGTTAAATCTTGAACTTGTTGTTTGATTTCTTCAAGAGTAGTTTTTTCTTTTTGACGCCTGTTTTTCTTGTCTTGTCTAGACACGGTTTTTAATTTCCTAACCATAATTGACAATGTTTTTACACTTTTCAAATAGAAATACTTCTATAGTTTTCTAGCTTAAGTTCATTTATATCTTATAACTGAAAAAAAAAAATTTTTATTTATTTTTTTTTTTCATGAACTTCTACAAGCACAGCCTTACTTTTTGATCTATTTTTCTACATTTTACTTGTGTATGTTTTATCTTAACTAATAATATCATGAAAATGCGTTTATTGTCTATAAATATATATATATATACATATAAAAAACTATTGGCTGTAAAAACCTTTAAAGCTTCCTGGCCATACTTTGCATTCTTTTGTTTAAGTTACCTTTTTCTTGTTCTTCTACTGCAGAGATACGTTTACCTAAGCTTGTATTTGAAAACTCAAAATCTGGCTGAACGATACAAAATGGATCATCTAATAACATTTCAGCAGTTGGTCTTTTTGTTGCATCAATTTCAAAACAACGTTTCAGAAAATCTTTACTACAAGTAGACATTTGATTTCGAATTTCTTTCTTGATTGGTGGTGTCCTTTTTTCTTTGCCAATTTTGTATAAAACACCTTCACCTTCATATTTGCTCCATGGTCTCTCACCTGTAAACATTTCTAAAACAACACAACCAAGTGCCCAAATATCAACCTTTGCATTATATCCTATACCATTTGTATCATTAATAATTTCAGGAGCCATCCAAAAAATTGTGCCTTGAAAATTTAATTTTGATTGTGAGGTATAAATATTTTTTGCTCTTTTACTAATACCAAAATCACTAATTTTCAAAATTCCATCAGGTTCTAGTAGTAAATTATCAGCTTTCAAATCTCTATGTAAAATGCCTTTGCAGTGGATATAATTCAAACCTTGTAATGCTTGTTCAGTTAAATATTTCACAACCTCCTCCTCAAATCTATCATATTTTCTTAATAAGTGACCAATTGAACCACCAGATACATATTCTAGAAAAATACTATAGGTTGCTTCTTTAATTTCAAAACCTAAATATTGAACAATATTAATATGATCTAAATCTTTTAAAGAATCAACTTCAGCCTTGAATGTATCAATTAAATCGTTGGTTTCTTTTTTATTTAAAAATTTATGGTTGATACTCATTTGTTTAACAGCGATCAAATCACCTGTTGTAAGATTCATTGCAACATAAACTTTACCAAATTTTCCAATACCTAATAACTCACCCTTAATCCATGCAAATTCAACAAATTCTCCATTTTTTCCTCTTCTAGGTATAACCTTTTTATTTCTTGAATCAGGTTTAACTTCAACAACTTTTTGACCCCACATTTTTGTACTCTTTCTTCTTAACAATGAAGATTCGGATTTCGGTAAATATTTTTTGCTATTCAAGTTATTTAAGTTCACACTGGAAATCCGTGGTATATTATTTTTGGATTCAAAAAATTTCCTTTCATTATTTCTTGTTGGTAATCTATATGAACCTCTCCTACTGGCTTCTTGTGCGATATTTCTAATACTTTTCATCCTACCTATACCTTGCCCATCATCGTATGAATCATTAATAATCAAACTGTCCAAGTCTGCCTTGGGGAAAAAAACTTCCAAATTGTTATATAAAACTTCTGGTGGTGGTCTAATATCTAATGAACTCGTTAAAGAACTAGAAGTTGAATCAGTTGGTGAATTTTCACCAATACTTTTAGTTATACTATTGAAATCATCAGTTGAGTCAACAACACTAGATCCTTCGTCACTGTCCAATTCATTAGTGGCAGTATTATATTTATCAAAGATTTGTTTACTTATATTAACTTTGTTTGGTGTCAATGCAGCATCACCATTAGCATCAAAAGTTTCCAATTCTAAAATATCATCTAATTTCTCACCCATGTGGCTAAGGGAGTTATTTGTATCTAAATATTGTAATGAATCATTATCCCTTTGATTTTCTTGTCTTGACGTTTGTTTTGGTTTCGGTTTTTTCTGAAATAATTCACAAATATCATTGTCATCATCATCGTCAGTATTATCATCATTATCACCGCTAGAGCTATTTACATTATGTTCCTCAGTTACATCAAGCGTATCCCCGTAAATAGATAAACTTTTACTGCTTTTCATTGATCCGGTAGATTTAGGCTTCTTAGAAAACAATCCAAATTCATCATCTTCAGCGCTATCATCCTCATCACTAGTTACATTTTCTCTATTGTCTAAATTATTTGAGGCAATAACGCTTTGTTCACTAGAATCATCTTCAGATTCCAAATTTGCAAATGAAACTTTATTTTCAGAAAATGGATCAACGCTTACACCACTACTTGAACTCATTGTACTAAAAATACTTCCTTGGGTATTTGACCTTTGTAAAGATCTTATGCTATTTGAAACCATTTTTTTCTTCTTTTGACTTCTACCAGATCTTGGAATAGAACCCAATACAAAAGGTTTCTCAATATTCGCAATATGTTTATTCATTAAAGTTTGTGAATCAATAGAATTTGATGCGACTAAAGTTGATGGTGAACTTGAAACAGATACATTCGATACAGTTGCTGGAGGTGTGGTGGCCAATGGTGGTGGGGGTGGTGGTGGTTGTCTTTGAGCAATTAATGTTTTAGTAAAAGGCGATGATCTTTTATTATCAAAATCAACATGTGGTTTTTGTGGTGGAATAACTTTAAATGAATTTTTTGTTTTCTTATGTGAAGAATTATTTGAATATGTTGAAGGTAATGACGTTAGTGGAGTTTGAGATGTTGATATTTGACTCATTGTAATAATGGATTTTGAAGAAGGTCTTGAAAAAGTTGCATTTGTTAATTGTGATGGCGACGATGTTACATTGCTTGAAGAACCCATACTTACTTTACTTGTTTTTCTTGATAAACTTGGAACTGCGGTGACATTATTATTACCATCTCCAGATAATGAAGAATGCGTAATTGACATAGCTCTAGTCAATGATGGTTTTCGTTCGATTGAATCTTTGATATTCCAATAATCCACACCGGAATCTTTTCTTACCGAAATTAAATGTTGTGGCGTTGGCAGGTATCTATCAAAACTTGAATCAGAATTAATTGAATTAGTATAAGAAGATGTTGTATATAATGAAGTTTCTTCCATTCTATCTGGATGATGAGTTGAATTTTGAACATTATTATTATTGTTGTTATGAATATTTAATTTATTTGGCGATGAATTATTGTTATTATCGGATTGCTTAAATTTATCATCTGAAGTGACATAGAATGCTAGTGTGATATTATGTGTCACAGTTTGTAATGTATCCCATATAGATTGCAATACTTTCCTATCTAATCTCCTTCCCAATTTATCCTTTGTTGACCCAATTTCAGTTATATAAAATTGGGGTTCCAATCTAGTTCTCAAAATATTTGAGATAAATGATGTAAACTTTGAAAATGTGTTCAAAGTTGTTAAATCAATTAACTTATAATCGATAAAATTTAATGTAACTAAAAGAGTAACTTTAGCAATCTTATTTGTCCTTGGTAAAAACTTTGAATTTACATCAATATCTTTAATATCATAAATGGGATTGTCTTTTTTAGTTAATGATGCATTATTATTTGATTCAGTGATCAATGCTTTATTGTCATGTTCAATCGTTGAAACTTGATACTTTGAAGGTGGTGGATTCTTCAAGATAAATTCAAAATTTTGTTCATTTACGTCCTGCTTAGCAGTATCTTTGGAATTCATATTTTGATTAGCTATATTTAATTGCACGGTTGAACCATGCATTTTTTGGGATTCAGTTATAGCTGTAAAAGCTGATGCATTATTAGGCGATATAATTGACGTTGGAGTAGGTAACATTGTTGAAGATGATAGTCTCTTTTTAGTTTCGTTAACTGCTGAATGCAAATTTGATGTTGTAACAACAGGAATTGTTTGACCTGATGGATTTGGCTTTTTACCAACTGGACCAATTTTTTCAAAACTTCCACTATGACCATCCCAATCATCCCAACCGGATGATGATTTTTTTTTATTTGTTAGTGATTTACCAGAATTTACTTTTGAATATTTAATGGATTTTGAACCTAATTTAACAAATGATCTAACTTTCGATGATGTTGATGGTGAATCCATTGCAGTTGCGGTTGATGTAGTTGTGGTTGATATTGCTGTTGAAACAGAACTAGATGAAGTTATTGAAGTCTTTGGACCATTAAAAGAAATTGATGAACTTGGATGAGTTGATACTACTGGAGTTGCACCAGCAGATACTGATGACTTACTTGGTATATAAACAGAACTTCTATTCGAATTCGAGTTTGAATTTGAATTTGCAGAATCATTGCTTTTTGATGTCTTATGTAGAAATGGAAAAGTGCTTGATGATGATGTAGATGCAGCTTGAGAAAATGGATAATTAATGCTTTTAGAACTTTTCACACTTCCAGTTACAGAATTTAGTTCAGTAGTAACTATCTTATTTTTTACAGGCACATCTGAAGAAGCAGTCTTTTCATTTAAATTTTTGATGGTATCTGTTGATGATAACGTATTATTATTTTCATCATTAAATAATGAAGAAGTTGAAATGGGATTTTCAGAATCTTCCAATAAAGATGTATGTTTTCTTGAAGAATATTTGTTAATTGGAGAGTTATTATTATTTTCTGAAGATATCTTTTTATTATTTGATGATAAAACTGGAGATACACCATGGTATGAATATGAAGAATCGGAGCTTTGTGAAAAAGAATGAGAATGTGAGTTAGAACTACTTTTATTTGAACTTTTATTACCAGTAAAAAATTTGAATAATGATTTTGGCGTTGTAATATCATGTAGAGAGTTCTTTGAAGATGATCTTTTATGGGAATGATTTTTTAATGGCAAATTATTGTTTTTCTGTAGAATACTGCTAGTCGTACTTGCACGTGAATGAACACTATTGCTTCTACTTAAATTATAGGTATTTAAATTTGTTTGAGATTTTGAAGGTTGGAATTGTAAAGTTGATGAAGTATTTGAGATTTTTTTAATAGGTTGATTACTGTAACTATCTGTAGTTAGTTCGTTTTGATTTAAAGGAGTTGGTAACGGTAATGAGATCGGATCTAGTTGTAATGGAGTTGGTATTATTGGTTTTTGTTTCTGTTTAGAAATGAAAGTATTAGACATTGGGGGTATTTTAGAATTTAATGGCGATTGGTGATTCAAATTATTATTAGTGGTGGTGGAATTATTATTATTATTTTTGCCAATTGGTAAAGATTGTGACATTTTAGGATCCTTTTCAATACCTAAACCAATTGTATATCCTGGTTTTTCTGGTGATATTGAATTTGTTGGATCAGATACAATACGTTGATTTAATTCAGTTATTGGTACATTTCTGTTTGCAATCATATTTTCGAAAGAGAAATGATCAAACATTCCTTCACTCCATTCATTATCTTCAATTTCTTGATTATTTTGCTCAACTATTGTACCATGTATAGAATTATGAGTAGAATCTTGTTCATCTATTAAAGTTAAAGATTTTCTAGAAATTGTTGAAGATAAATTTGAATAAACTGAATATCTTTTATTTTCATCATTTGAAACATTTGATAAAATTGGACTAAGATTAAATGATGAAGAAGATGATGATAATTTTCTTGGTAAAGTTGGTGTTGAAGTTGAAGATATTTGATTTGATTTAGATACTTTTTTAGTTTTCTTATCATTATGAGCAGCGTGAAACAGTAAAGTCATTTTATTACTAACTTCACCATATAAAGGGCTACCATGTAAAAATGGATTTCTTGATGATGGTTGTAATTTATTCTTGTTCTTTTTTTTCAATGGAGTTTTAGGGTTTTTTAATTTTAAGTTAGCACTATCATTTGAAACGGTTGATGATGATGGAGAAACTGATGCCGTTGAAAAAGATGACTTTTGAGGCGAAACTGTATCTTGAATTTTAGGTACATCCAAGTACTGTCGTTGCTGTTGTTGGTGTTGTTGTTGCTGTGGTGGATGTTGATTTTGAGCATTTAAAGAATTTGAAGATGAAGACGAATTTAAATCTGTATTTATAGTTAAGGAAAATTTATTAGATTGAGATGGTGGAAGTGGAGGTGGTGAGACCTGAGGTAGCGGCGGAAGCATTGTCACCGTCTAACGATTTAAATGTAATTGAAAGTTTGAAAGAATATTAATATAAATTAATCAAAGAAAATTAAAAATATAATAAAAATTGCTATAAATAGGATAAAAAAGTGTTGAAAAACGAAAATCTAAATTCATGTTACACAATGCAGTGTGCCAATAACAATAAGTAATTACAAAATTGTTTTTGTATTGAATAAAATAAATAATGTTTAGTTACAAAGTCTATTGATTATTATCAAAAATAATTATAAAGGAGTACACATATATACAGGCATATAGTTAGAGAGAGATTGAGATTGAGGTGTATGTAGGATGAGGAATATTAAGAAATAATGTATATAATTTAATTAATCGAAAGATCACTAATTCTAACAACTGTTAAATCATGTTTACTTAAAGCATGTTTAATATGTCTATCTCTTTTCTTTGTAGTTTCTTTAATAGTCATTGGTTTTTTAGTCTTTTCAAGAACGATACCTTTGACAGTTACTTGATTTGGATCTATACCATCCTTTAAATGATAAGTGAAATTTCTTGAACCTAAAGTATCAACTTTAGTAAATGAAATAACATCACCAACTTCAGCTGAATGCATAGAGAAAGGAAGATTAACTATATCACCTTTGGTAACAAGATATGATCTATTGTGAACTTTAATTGTAGCATACAAGTTTTGTTCAAATTTGAGTGGGAGAAGAGATTCTGTGGTTTTCTTCGTAATAGAAGCAGTTGTAGATGCAGCAGTAGATAGATATCTTCTAAACATTGTGTTTAGGTTTTTATATTTCTAAGATTAATACACAACAAATATTAAATAAATTTTAAATTCTAAAAATTATAATTATAAATTCAATTTTTATTCTTGTTTAATCATGTCTTTGTCATTTTCTTTCTTCTCTTTCAGTGAACGCATAAATTTTTTTCTTTGCGCGAGCATATGAGAGAAAAGGACGATCGTCCCTGGGATATAAGAGATAAGTGTTAAACAAAGAAAGACAGCATAACCAGTATGAATTGTAGAATTTCTTAATAATGCACAACCAATTGCACAATAAATCATATAACATTCACTTGAGATACCTAAGGGATATAAAATAAGGAAACCATTATATCTAAGCCAAAGAAGGATAGGGGAAACTTTTGGTGCGGAATAACCAGGTGCAGGTGTTTGTTGTGATATTAAATGATTTGCATAATAGTAATATCTAATAACTTCAGTAACACCCCATGCAAAATGTACTGTTAAATATGCAATAGAATAATTACCACTAGATTCTGGATAAACAGTCCAAATACCTAAAACAACGAGTAATCTTGAAGAAACTTGCATTAAAGTAGTCATGAATGGTGATTTAACAATACCAGTTGCAGCATTATAAATTTCAATAACTGCAAAACATTGAATAACAGTTGTCCAAATACGTGTAAGTCTAAAAACGGTATGCATGTCACCATCAAATACAATATAAGTAGCAAAGACGTTAAGGAAAACAAATGACCAGAGACAACCAGAGAGAAGATTGTAACCAATTAACCACATTGGTGGTTCTTTATGTTCCTTCTGTTTGACGGATGTCTTTTTCTGTTCAGACATAGTTGTTGATCGTTAATTGATTTATAAAAAATGATTAAAAGAGAAGATAATCATAACATTTACATAACTCCTAATTATACATATGTGATATATCTGTACCATTAATGTCCATATCATCTAAAATTTCATGTTCAGAGATGAGAGATGAGGGATTCATATTTTTTATTTGGGAAAGTTACGTCGATCGACCGATACAAAAATAGAAATTATTACGTCAATCTTTACATTAAAAGCCAATCCTATATCCCTCTATCCTATATCCTATATCGCTCTATCCCTCTATCCCTCTATCTATCTGTATCTGTGCATGTCAAATATATTATTAAATTGATAAGATCGTTTATTTTACTCAAATTGCTCTTTTTTCTCATCTGATTTATTTTCCAAACTGGGTTACTTGATTTTTATTCACCCTTTAGTATCCTTCTTCTTCTTCTTCTTCTTCTTTTTCATCTTTCTTTATCATTTTTATCATTTTTATCATTTTTTTTCTAATAGTTATCTGCTCGGACTTAATTTTATCTGTTCATTGTATATTGTCATGTCATCAGATAATAATATATTATATTCAGAAAATGTTACTAAGCCACAATGTAATTCAAATAAAGATAATTTAACTCCATTATCTCCAACATGTTCAACCTATAATCCGAGAACTCCGAATCAATTTTCTTCATCAAATGCAATTGATTTAATGGAAAAAGAACAAGAAGGAATTGTACTGAAGTTAATGAATGAAATTAATATTTTAAGAGAAGAAAATAAAGCTTTGAAAAATATAATTAGATCAAATAGTTCTTCTTATCCTTCATCTTCACCAGCTTCAATTTCTTATAATTTTACAAATTTAACTTCAGATTACAATCCATTAAATTATATATCTCCTCCGACATCTAGTTCTTCTATTCCAAATCAAAATTATTTATCTCAAAGAAGAGCAACTATTTCAACTCCAACAAATATGAAAAGAATTCCTACAAGTTTTTCAAATTCTAATTCAAATTCTAATTCAAACTCAAATATATCAACTCCTTTAAATAGATCGAGATCTAACTCATTTTCTTTAATTTCTTTAAAATCTCCAATTATTTCAAATTTAGATCATTCATATTTTGATACTGAAATTTTTATAAAAAATAAAAGAGGTGGTCATTTGCCTAAAAATCATTTACAGGCACCATCTCATATTCCTCCATTACCTTTAAATACTTTTAAAAAATCTCATAGACATTCAGTTTCTGATAATTACATTTATGATCTGGATAATCAATTTAGAAATATGCATTTTACTCCATCAATAGCAGTGTCATCATCATCTGCTGCATCGTCGAAATCAAATTTTAATGATTCAAAAAATAATAATGAATCTTCTAATGTGGTAAGTCCAGGTTTGCTAATCACTCAAAAAAAATAATCAACCATTTACATTGCTATTTATTCTTTCATTTTACAAGCTAATTATTAATTGATTTGAATTTAATTTTTATTTACATTGTTCCTTTTCTAAAAACAGATAAATCTATTTAAATTATATAAAAATACCCCCTTAATTTTCTTTTACTCTCATTCTATATAAAATATTATTCTAGTTTTAATCGTTTTTATTTTAAAAAAGAAAGAAAAAAAATTTGTTGAACATGTAATATGTAACATGCTGAAATTCCCAATTAGGAAACTATATGGTATCCCTCCTGTAACTACTTTTGTTACAATATATTATTGTCCCATTTATTTATTTTTTCTTTATAACTATTGCTTACTATGGTTATCATTACTATTATTATTAATGTTAACAATCTTTGCTTAAGTTTTAAAGTAGTTTATTTTTGAAATCAAACATTTGCTAAATAATGAAGTTACGTGATACTATTGTATTTATAATTTTAATAACAATTTCAACAGCATCATTTGCTTTATCAGTCCCGTATGTATCATTTAAAGAACCAAATGATATAAATATAAATATTAATGGTTCAAATAAACTTTTAAATAATATATCTAGTAATATTTCAAATGATATTTCAAATGATGTTTTAATGTTGAACGAAAAGCAACCATTTCCTTCTTGGTTAACAGATTTTACTGGTTTAAATGATTGGCCAGATAAAAATCCACCTTATATACCATTAGATTTTATTGATTTTAATAAAATTCCAGATATTCCATTAAGAAAATTAGGTAAATGTCCATTAATTAGAACACAATGTTCATTTGATTGTTTTAAATGTGTAAGTTATGATGATGTTTATACATGTCCAAAATTATCACAAACTTTTGATGATGGACCAACAATATATACAATAAAATTATTAAATTATTTAAAAAATAAAACAACTTTTTTTACATTAGGTTTAAATGTTGTTAAATTACCTGAAATTTATAAAGAAATTAAAAGAAAAGGTCATTTAATTGGTACTCATACTTGGTCACATAAATTTTTACCATCTTTAACAAATGAAGAAATCATTGCACAATTTGAATGGTCAATTTGGGCAATGAATGCAACGGGTAATCATTTACCAAGATGGTATAGACCTCCATATGGTGGAATTGATGATAGAGTTAGAAGTATTGCAAGAATGTTTGGTATGCAAGCAGTTTTATGGGATCATGATTCTTTTGATTGGCAAATGGAAATTGTACCACCAGAAAGAACTAGTAATCAAATTTTAAATGATATTTATAGATGGAAATATCAAGGTAAAGGGGGACTTATTTTAGAACATGATGTTTATAAATCAACAAGTGATTTAAGTATTGAAATTAATGAAATTATTGGACCTGATCAATTAACTGTTGCTCAATGTGTTAATGGTTTAGATTATGTAAAAGAATTTTAATTTAAAATTTTAATATAATATTTTTAGCTATATATTATTAAACATCATATTTTTTAAACATTAATATATAAATATTTCTTTGATAATAATAAAATGCAATTTTAATCTTAAAATAAAATGAAATGAAATAAATAAGAAAAAATTATCTAGTTTAATTTTGACACATGAAGTTGGTTTTCTTTTATCTTTTTCATTTTTGGGGTTTCTATTAAATTTATTAAAAATATGCAATATGATAATAATATACCAATATGCCAATATAAACTTAAAATCCTTGTTTGTTTATTCATTTATATTTTTCTTAGCTACTGCAAAAAAATTTTTGTGAATTCACTGATTTTTCCAAGTTAAATTAAATCTACCTTCAGGAACGACATAATTTTCTAATTTTTCTATAACTTCTTCAGGAGTTGAAGCAATTTGTAAAATTTTACCATTATTTTCTGAGATAAAGCCTGACTTAATTGCTTTATTAATGAAAATAATTAATTCATCATAAAATCCATTCAGATTAAATAAAATAATTGGCTTTTTATGAATACCTAATTGAGACCAAGTTGTAATTTCAAATAATTCTTCTAAAGTACCAAAACCACCAGGCATTGCAACAAATGCATCAGCTTCTTGACCCATTAATTTTTTTCTTGTATGCATATCAGAAACAATTGTTGTTTTACCATATGAGTCATCTAATGGAGTTTCACCTTTATGATTATCAACATTTAATTTAATATCTTGATTAATTTTATCAATTTCTTCAGTTGATACACGTTCTTTTGAAACTAATGCATCAGGTATAATACCATGAACATAAACATTATTTGATGCAACTGCTTTTGCAATTGCACCCATTAAACCTGTTGTACCACCACCATAAACTAAACCATAATTTTTTTCTGACATTAAATTACCTAATTTTGTTGCACCATTTGCAAAATCTGTTGATTTACCGAATGATGAGCCACAAAAAACACAAATTGTCTTTGTAGGTGATGATGAAATTGTTTGACTTGTCATTTTTAAAAATGTTTTTAATTATTATCTTTCTTTTCAAGGACTTGTTTTGTTTTTTCTTTTATTAATTAATTAAGTAAAGAAAATAAGGGGAATGAAGGCGAAAAAAAAGAATCAAAAAATTTAAGAAGTTGAAAAGAAGTAGAATTTAGAAAAAGAAGGCAAAAGAGGAGGATTTTATTCTTCAAAGAAATGTTGAAAAGATAAGAATGAGTTTATGATTAGAAAATGATCATTTATAATAATAGAGATTGTATCTTTATTGTTTTCTCTTGACAATTTCCAATTCCTGCTATTAATTAGGTAAGGTTTATTGTGATGCGATGGCATTTGCCGCGGTTAAAAATCTGTCAATTCCGCGGCTAGATTTTTTTATTTTTTTTTATTTTTTATTTGTTACATCTGTACACCACTATTGAAAAAATAAAAAATTGAAAAAAAAAATTTTATAAAAAATTAATTTTCAAATGAAATATAATACTAACAATTAAAGATTTGAAATCTATTTCCTTTTAAAAAGACTTTTCGTTTATTCTCTTGTATTCTTATTACTAATTAATTATCAAACAAAACTCAACAATGGACATTGCTAGACCAGTGGGTTCTGAAATTACCCATGTTGATTTTGGTATTCTTTCAGCAGATGAAATTAGAAAATTATCTGCAAAGCAAATTACAAATCCAACTGTTTTTGATAATTTAGGTCATCCAATATCTGGTGGTCTTTATGATCCTTGTCTTGGTGCTTTTTTAAAAAATTTATGTGCAACTTGTGGTTTAAGTGATATTTATTGTCCTGGTCATCAAGGTCATATTGAATTACCTGTTCCTGTTTATAATCCATTATTTTTTAATCAACTTTATATGTTCTTAAGAACTTCTTGTCTTTATTGTAATCATTTTAAATTACATTCAAATGAAGTTCATAAATTTGAATGTAAATTAAAATTATTACAATATGGTTTAATTTTAGAATCAAATGAAATTGATAAAATTATTATTGATTCAAATGAATTAGATGAAGCTATTGAAAAAGATCAAGATGAATTAGATAAAGAACAAAGTGAAAATTTATCATTGTCATCTTCAAGATTATTACGTGAAAAAAGAGAATTATTTGTTTATGAATCAATTAATAATGCAATTAAAGATGGTAAAACAACTAATTCTGGTGTTTTCACTGCAACTGTTGGTGAAACGAGAAAAGATTTAATTACTGATTTTTATTCAAAAATTTTAAGTAAAAAGAAATGTGAAAATTGTGGTTTATTTTCTTCAACTTTCCGTAAAGATGGTTTTTCAAAAATTTTTGAAAATGCTTTAAAAGATAAAGAATCAACTAATAATAGAATTAAATTAGGTTCAATTAAAGATAAAAAATCTTTTATTCATTTACCTCCAAAAAATGGTTCAAAATATGTTTTATCAACTGAAGTTAGATCAATTATGAGAGCTTTATTTGATACTGAATCTTCAATTATTAATTATTTATTTCATTCAAAACCTTTATCATCACAAAAATTAACTGCTGATATGTTTTTCATTCATGCATTAGTTGTTCCAGCAACAAGATTTAGATTACCTTCAAAATTAGGTGATGAAATTCATGAAAATTCTCAAAATGAATTATTATCAAAAATTTTAAATACTTCTTTACTTATTAGAGATTTAAATGATCAATTTGTTAATTTAACAAAAGATTTATCAATTGATGAAAAGAAAATTATTTTTAATAGATTAATGAATGCATTTGTTACTTTACAAAATGATGTTAATGGTTTTATTGATTCAACTAAAAATCAAAATATTAATATAAAAACTCCAACTCCAGGTATTAAACAAGCTTTAGAAAAGAAAGAAGGTTTATTTAGAAAACATATGATGGGTAAAAGAGTTAATTATGCTGCAAGATCTGTTATTTCACCTGATCCAATGTTAGAAACAAATCAAATTGGTGTTCCACCTGTTTTCGCTGTAAAATTAACTTATCCTGAACCAGTTACTTCATATAATGTATCAGAATTAAGACAAGCTGTTATTAATGGTCCTGATAAATGGCCAGGTGCAACTCAAGTTCAAAATGAAGATGGTTCATTAATTTCTTTAATTGGTATGTCATTAGAACAAAGAAAATCAATTGCTTCTCAATTAATGACTCCAACTTCTGGTTATAATGTTTTAAATAAAAAAGTTCATAGACATATTAAAAATAATGATGTTGTTTTAATGAATAGACAACCAACTTTACATAAAGCTTCAATGATGGGTCATAAAGTTAGAGTTTTACCAGGTGAGAAAACTTTAAGATTACATTATGCAAATACTGGTGCTTATAATGCCGATTTTGATGGTGATGAAATGAATATGCATTTCCCTCAAAATGAAAATGCAAGAGCTGAAGCTTTTAATTTAGCAAATACTGATTCTCAATATTTAACTCCAACATCTGGTTCTCCAGTTAGAGGTTTAATTCAAGATCATATTTCAGCTGGTGTTTGGTTAACTAATAAAGATACTTTCTTTACAAGAGAAAAATATCAAGAATTAATTTATTCATGTATTCGTCCTGAAGATGGTCATTCATCAAGTTCAAAAATTATTACTTTACCACCAACAATTTTTAAACCTGTTCCTTTATGGACTGGTAAACAAATTATTTCAACTATTTTACTTAATATTAAACCTCAAGATACTCCTGGTATTAATTTAAAATCATCTAATAAAATTAAAAATGATTATTGGGGTAATGGTTCTAAAGAAAATGAAGTTTTATTTAAAAATGGTGAATTATTATGTGGTATTTTAGATAAATCTCAATATGGTGCATCTAAATATGGTATTATTCATTCATTACATGAAGTTTATGGACCTGATGTTGCAGGTAAAGCATTATCTGTTTTAGGTAGGTTATTTACAACTTATATTATGATGATTGGTTTTACTTGTGGTATGGATGATTTAAGATTAACTGATGAAGGTAATAAATGGAGAAATGATATTTTAAAAGAATCTGTTGATACTGGTAGAATTGCAGCTGCAGAAGTTACTAATTTAGCTTCAGATACTAAAGTTAATGATCCTGAATTTAAAAAGAGATTAGAAGAAATTTTAAGAGATGATAGTAAGTTGGCAATTCTTGATGCAGTTACAATGTCAAAAGTTAATGCAATTACAAGTAAAGTTGTTTCAACTTGTGTTCCAAATGGTACAATGAAAAGATTTCCATATAATTCAATGCAAGCAATGGCATTATCTGGTGCTAAAGGTTCAAATGTTAATGTCTCTCAAATTATGTGTTTATTAGGTCAACAAGCTTTAGAAGGTAGAAGAGTCCCAGTTATGGTTTCTGGTAAAACTTTACCATGTTTTAAACCTTATGAAACAGATGCAAGAGCCGGTGGTTATGTTAAAAATCGTTTTTATTCTGGTATTAGACCACAAGAATATTATTTCCATTGTATGGCAGGTAGAGAAGGTTTAATTGATACTGCTGTTAAAACTGCTAATTCAGGTTATTTACAACGTTGTTTAACAAAACAATTAGAAGGTGCAACTATTAATTATGATAATACTGTTAGAAATTCAGATGGTACAATGATTCAATTTATGTATGGTGGTGATTCAATTGATGTTACTAAAGAATCTCATTTATATGAATTTAAATTTTTTGTTGATAATTATAATTCATTATTACAACGTTATAGTCCATCAAATGTTGATAATTTGGATGCTGAAACTGCAATTCATTATAATAAAAAATCTAAGAAATATTTAAAGAAACAAGGTAATATCCCTCATTATGCTGAAACTAATAAATATGATCCAACTATTTCTGTTTATAATCCTGCAAGATATTTAGGTTCAGTTTCTGATAAATTTGAAGAAAAATTAGAAAAATTCATTGAATCAAATGAAGATTTATTTGTTTCAAGTAAAGAAGCGAAAACTAATGGTGGTTTAACTTCAAAGAAATTTAAAGCTTTAATGCAATTGAAATATATGAGATCATTAATTAATCCTGGTGAAGCTGTTGGTATTATTGCATCACAATCTGTTGGTGAACCTTCAACTCAAATGACTTTAAATACTTTCCATTTTGCCGGTCATGGTGCTGCAAATGTTACTTTAGGTATTCCACGTTTAAGAGAAATAGTTATGACTGCATCTGCATCTATTAAAACTCCACAAATGACATTACCAATTTTAGATGATGTTGATGATGAATCTGCTGATGCTTTCTGTAAATCTATTACAAAAATTAGATTTTCTGAATTTATTGATGATGTTAGTGTAGTTGAAACAACTGCTGATGTTAGTGCTGGTATTAATGCAACAAGATCTTATGAAATTAAAATTAAGTTTTTCGATTCAAGTGATTATCAAGAAGAATATGATGTTACTAAAGAAGAATTGGAAACAACAGTTAGAAAACAATTTATTTCTCAATTAGAATCTGTTATTGTAAAAGAATTAAGAAAACAACAAATTAAGAATGCTGCTTCTATGCCAGATATTGGTGTTGCTGTTGCAAAAACTAAAGCAACAAGTAATGTTGCAAGTGATGAAGGTACCGATGAAAAGAGTCAAACCAAACAAGCAGTTTCTTATGAAGAACCAGATGATGAAGAATTAGAAGCAATGAAAGAAGCTGAAAAGAGTGATGAAGATTTAATTGATGCATCTGCCTCAGAATCTGAATCTAGTGATGATGAATCTGAAACTGAAGATAATTCTAATGAAACTAAAATACAAGTGGATTCAAATAAAGAAACAATTGTTGGTAAAAAGAGTTTATCCAAATTAGCTAAAGTTAGACAACATGAAGTTATTATTGGTCATACTTTTGTTACTGAATATGATTTCGATGATGAATATGGTTCTTGGTGTGAATTCAAACTTGAATTATCTGCTGATACCCAAAAATTACTTATGGTTAACATTGTTGAAGATGTTTGTAATAAGTGTGTTGTTCGTGAAGTTAAAAATATTGGACGTTGTTTACACCCAAGTGCTGAACAAGGTGTTCGTCAATTGGTTACTGAAGGTGTTAATTTCCAAGAAATGTGGGAACATGATTCTTTTATTAACGTCAATAACATTAGAGCTAATGATGTTGCTGCTGTTTTAAATGTTTATGGTGTCGAAGCTGCTAGAAATACAATCGTCAATGAAATTAATCGTGTTTTCGGTACCTATGCTATTAGTGTTAGTTCGAGACATTTAGATTTAATTGCAGATTACATGACAAGAGAAGGTACATATTTAGCATTTAATAGACAAGGTATTGATTCATGTACTTCTTCATTTATGAAGATGTCGTACGAAACAACATGTCAATTCTTAACTAAAGCTGTTTTGAACTCTGATAGAGAAGATTTGAAATCTCCAAGTGCTAGAATTGTTATGGGTAAACTTAATCTTGCAGGTACTGGTTCCTTTGATCTTTTATCCAAGATGTCTTCTGCATAAATTAATTAGTGTATCTATCTACATTTATTATTTTTTATATTCTTCCACTTCCATTTGTTTGTTAATTAGATTTGTATTTTGTATATAAAAAAAAAGAATTCGAGTTTTACTATAGGAAATTTATATGAGGTATCAGAAAAATGAAAACTAAAAAACTGAAAACTGAAAACTGAAAACCCACACCAGGCTGGAAATCCGCGGTGGAAATTTTGCACTGGTTTTTTTTTTTTGGTTCCAGGTCTTGCAATAATGGATGATATGTTTGAAGGTGTATCTATGCTGTTGAAATTGATCGTCATAGAAACAACAATTGGGCTTACAATTATTAGTTGGCATTAACGGATAGAGATATAATGTTTGGTTCCGCATCTCAGAAACCAAGTGGGTTCTCCTTTGGTGCTTCAAACAACGCACCAGTAAACAATATGTCAACCCCTTCTTTCAATTTTTCTTCAAACAATAATAACACTGCAACAAATAACACTTTAAACAGACAATCTGGATTTTCTTTTGGAAATACAACTGCCACTCAAAATAATATGTTTTCTGACAATACTTCATCTGCCAATGCTCCAAAATTGGGTGGATTTACGATAAATCCAACAACCCAACCGACAAATACTGGATTAACTGCTAGTGGAAATTCAGGTTTTAGTTTTGGAAAAAACCAATCAAATCCCACTGGTCTTTCCCTCAATACAACTTCAAAACCATCACTGTTTGGTAACAGCTTTAATAATCCGTCATTTGGAAACCCAACCGAAGGCTTTGGATTTGGTCAACAGCAGCAACAACAGCAGCAACAAATCGCAAATCCATCTCCATATGGCGTTGATTTTGCAAAATTTTCAACAACTGAAATGCCTGCATCATTGACTTCAGCATCAGCTGATACGTCCAAATTAAAGAGAAGAAGAAGAAGCTCTGTTTCTTCATTAAATGAAAATACGAAGAATGATTCATTAGTTGGCCGTATAATTGATACTTTCAAAACACCAAGTAAATATTCAATTGAGGATGTTCGTGGTTTATTTACATCAACTAAAAATATGTCTAATAATAGGAATCCAAATGATAAAGCTAATCTAGAATTAAACAAATATTCAACATCTGCTATTGTAAATATTGGAAGAACTCCAGCTACGAAAAGTGAATATAGAAGACTAATTATTAGAAGTTCTAAAGACGCATATACGAAATATGATGAAATTGACCCAAATAGTGTGATTTTATCAAAGCGCAAAAACCTTTTATCCAATATAATAGAAACAAAATCAAAACCAGAAATTTCTAAAAATGTCATTGATTCTTTCAAGCCACCATCTAAACGTGTTAAAAAAGACAGAAATGAAGATACTACTAATCTTACTACAACTAAAAATGAACTGACATTCTCTAAACCACTTTCTGAGCAACTAGATATACCAAAAGATGTTATTTCTGATTTGGCCAACAGGAAAAGGCAAACTGAATCTGAATATTGGTGTACACCTTCAATTGAGGCCCTTTCAGCATTATCATCATTAGATTTAACACATGTTGAAAATTTTTCAGTTGGTAGAAAGGGTTACGGTAATCTTATGTTCAAATATCCAGTTGATCTAACAGCATTTGAAGGTAACTGGGATCAATTACTTGGTAAAACAATTATTTTCCAAAGGCGTACATTACAGGTTTATCCTGATGAAAGTAATAAACCAAATGAAGGAAATGGTTTAAACGTTCCAGCAGTTGTCACTCTGGAAAATGTTTTCCCACGTAACTATAATACATTAGATCCAAATTTAGAATTATTAGAACGCCACATTCAAAGATTAAAATCTACGCATGGTATGAAATTTATTAGTTTTGATCCAATTAACGGTAATTATGTTTTTGAAGTTGAACATTTTTCAATCTGGGGTATTGTTGATGAAGATGATGATGATCCAGAAATAGTTGCAAGATGGCAAAAACAGCAAGAACTAGAATATAACAATGAAAAAAGACGTAATGAACTACAAATTAATGCATTAGAAAAAATTGCTGGTTATGGACAACCAGGTGATAATTGGAAAAGACAGAAACCAGATTTTGGTGTCACCAGCCCTGGTGTTTTTGAAATTGATGATAAGGTCGAAGAAAATAAAGGTTTATTATTAGCACAGGATAACTTTGATACTGATAGTATTGTTGATGCTTCTGTACCGTCTGGATTAGAGAATAATGAGAGAATAACGGATGAAATCAATGAATCTGATAAAAAGTTAGCTATAATTAATGCAAATTCAGATGCCGTTGATGAACTTGTTGAAATTCGTGCTTATGAGCCAGAAGTCAAGGATATAAACATGCAATTTCTTAATTCAAAAATGGAATTACCATTGAGTGAAAATTGGGATGAACAACTGAGATTATCTAGCGGTTTTTTCTCTGTCTTCAACAAAAATTTGAATCCATCATATAATGTAAAGCTTGATCCACAAAATGTTGGTCAATTAATTTTTGGTGATAAAGATACATCAGAATTACCCAAAGCTATTGTTGAAGGACCAATTAGCTTTGAAAATATTGATAATTACAGAAAATGTTTGCAGACTGAAATTTTTGACAAAAAATTTAATTTAAGATCAAACGATTTACCTCTGATTTCACTAGATGACGAAATTAATTTGGAAACTCCGTTATTAAGTTTTGAAAATTCCAGTGATTATACATCTTGGGAATTGTTATCTATTCTTTATGATGATAACTATGTAAAAACATTTTTAAGCGAATCACTTACAACATATACTTCCAGTTCATCACCAAAAATGAAATATATTTTAGATCTAAAAAGAAGAGAACTATTATGTTGCTTTTTCCAAAGAATAATAACAATGAACATTGAGCAAAACAGTTTTGAAGTTCCTTCTTTACTAAGGGACAACGTTGATAAAATTTATCATTTTTTGTGTATTGACAAATTGGCAGATGCAATTCAATATGCAATAAATACTAGGAATAATCATTTGGCTGTTTTACTAACGATGCTTGACTCTAACGATGCTACTACTCAAAAATTAGCTACATCACAATTAGATGAATGGTCTAATGGTAAATTAAACTTTATTCCATCTGGTGTCTTGAAAGTATATAAGTTATTGACAGGAGACATTTTAAGTAAAAAATACATCAATCATCTTGATGGTTTAACATGGCCAGTTGTATTGTATTTGCTTATTAAATATGGTGAATCTAATCAACCTTTAAAGAAAACAATAAGCCAATTTATTGAATATTCAGAAAATACTGGTATTTTTGAGAATCCAATTTACCAGACATATTATACATTATTAAAGATTTTTAACGATGAATATGAATTTGTTTTTAAATTTGATGTTGAATTCCAATTTTTATTAATGAAACATTTGAAACCTAGTATACAGTTTACATCTGATGAATTTGATGATGTTGTTACAAAATTTAGCAAAAAGTTGGAGAAAAAGGGATTAGTTGAAGAAGCGTCATTTGTTTTAGAACATTTAATTGATGATACAGAAAATGAACTATTAATCGCAGAGTTATTTAATAATAATGTTTCTGAGTTTAAATTTTTGAATGATGATTTAAAATTAAAGAAATTACACGCTACTTTAAGTATACCATATTCATTATTACATCAAGCAAGATCAGTTGAGTTTAATAAATTGAAAGAATACTACAAAAGTACATTAGAATTGATATTGGCAGATAAATTAAGTGATGCACATAACTTATTGTTGGAACATGTCGCTCCAGATATAATAATTGGTAATGTCCCTAGAGAATTGAACAAACTAGCTAATTTAATTGAAGAATTTTCTACGCTAAGTAATTTTAAGATAGGGGCGGATATTTACGGTGAGTATATTAGGGCTATTGAGATTTCACTGAAAATCGATTATAATGATGTCGATTATAAACAAAAGTGTGATGAATTAAACACTATTGTTGATAGTATCATAGATGCTATCCCATCACTAGTTGAATTTAATCCTAAAGTAAAGATTGCAAAAACTCTTATGTTAAAAAAATTAATTTCTATTGCATTTAAAGAGGGATTAAAGTGTGATTCTCAAAAATTACTGCATTTACAATTACCTGAAAGTGAAAGAAATTATCTGGAAGCTAAATATGATGAGGATTCAAATAATAAAATGATTATGAATTAGATTTGTTGTTAATATGTAATAGTATGTATAATGTTTTTAGTCTATTCAAATAAATTACTTCTGTAACCAAGAGAATGTATGGTAATGCTAAATGGAGCGGTTAAACAAAATAAACTGAAATTCACCAAAGCTATAGATGCAAAAGTTATTTATTGTAAGCATGGAAACATAAGTTTGGAGCATTAGACGGATTTACCGGTAGATGCAAAATTCATTGCATAGTTTTCCATAATCAATCATAATAAATGTAATCCGTTTGTTGTTTATTAAATTTATAACTAAAAATGCAAAATATAGCAATCAAAATCTTTTAACTTAAAACAAGACAGTGATTCCATATGCCACGTTCTTATTGTTTAATTTTCAAGCACAAATTAGATTTGTATTATGCAATTAATGAGGCTCATCAAAACCTTCAATTTCATCCCTCAACGATTCAACGACTTGTAAAATTGCATCTGAGGCAGGGCTTTCTGGATAAAGATCAAAGAAACACTCACCATTATCACAAGCTTTCCCTATTCGTGGATCTAAAGGTACACTTCCCAAAAACTTTATGTTTAATTCTTTAGCTAATTGTTCGCCACCACCAGTTGTTGGTTTAAAAATTTTGGATTCACCACCACAACCGGGGCAAACAAACCCTGACATATTTTCCACTAACCCTAAAATTTTTATACCTGCTTTTTTACAAAAATCTATTTCTTTTCTAACATCTAATAAAGCAACTTCTTGTGGTGTTGTAACAATTAATGCACCATCAATACCAACTTGTTTCATATAATTGGTAACACTTAAGTGCTCATCTGTTGTTCCTGGAGGTGTATCAATAATTAAATAATCTAAATTTCCCCAATCGACATCTTTTAAGAATTGTTTAATTAAAGCAGTTTTTTTTGAACCTCTCCAAATTATTGCCGAATCTTCAGAAGGTAACATAAATTGAATTGACATCATTCCTAGATTATCAGCAATATATATTGGAGACCAACCAGAATTAGAAGCATGAATTGATTCATTATTTGAAGCACCTAACATTTTAGGTAATGAAGGACCACAAATATCTAAATCCATTGCTCCTATTTCTAAATCATCGTCAGAAGCTAATGCCCAACATAACATCGAGGTAAAAGTTGATTTTCCAACACCACCTTTGCCTGATAATACCAGTAATTTATGTTTAATATTAGATAATCTTGCAGAAATAATAGGAATATCTGGATCTGGTCCCTTAGGTAATGAAGTACAAATATCTTTATTATCACAAGTTTGACAAGCTTCAGCTTGACCCGCAGTAGATGATTGTGGACCAGGACAATGTTCTGGCTCTGGCGCATTCATATCTGAAAGCTTCTGGTCCGGTGGAGGCGTCTGCAAAGATGACATCGCTAGAATTCTTGTATATATTGTCGTTAAAATAGAAAAGTTTATTTAAATTGATAAAAAAAACTAATTGTATGCAAGATGACAAATAGATTTAATCCAGAAGGAAACTCGGAATAGAAAAAGAAAGAAAAAACGGCTATTTTCATGTTGTGGACGATCGACGCCAATATGAAAAATCAGCAATAAAACAAAGATGAGATATTGCATGCATGTGGCATATGAATTAATTATATATAAATATATAAATAAAATAAGCTTTCCACTTAAAATTATAATTAACTGAATTTAACTGAGCTTCAAATCTGAGCAGTTATTACCTGTACGATTCTTATTTCTACTTTCAAAAATCTTCCAAAGATAACCATGGTTGACGAATATACACCCATTGCTGTTTCAGAAGGTGGTATTGACCCAAATTACACCTTTGGTGGCCAAGACCCTTTTAATCCTCAAAATACTGATAATGATGACGATAGTGATATCCTGCCACTATTACATCGTTCTACAACTTTTTCAGGCTATATGAAACCAGCTAAAGAGATTGCTTTACCAATAAGTGTTAATAATCCTTTAAATTTAAAAAGAAGATTGAGTTTGGTTCCTGGAAATGATTTTGATGAACTTTTAAATAGAGTTGATTCATTGAAAACTTTACGTCCGTTTAGATTAATTGGTAAAATTCGTAAATTAATTGATTGGAGTGATTATGAAAAATCAGAAGATGAAATTTCTAAAATGAAAAATAAGAAAAGGGAATTTTATGAAGAACAAAATGAAATGATTGAAAGATATAAAGATATTGATTTATTATTAGATACAGGTATTCAAATTGAAATGATCCAAAATTATGCTGATAACACTTCAACTGATACTTCTAATTCTGATGAAGAAAGGGAAATTGAGCACCAGCACGATGTTGAGCAATCTAATCTTTCATCAAGTAATACACTTACAGTTCCAATTACAGCTAAAAAAATGAAAAAAACTTCAACTGATGGTTCAATGAGAATTCATAATAATCTTAATTCAGTTACACCCGGTAATATCGATTTAGAAGGTGCAAAAATTTTAGGTCAAGCAGATAATGGTGCAGCAGAAATTGTTTTATATGCAATTTATCTTAACTTTGCTTTAAATGTTGTTTTATTACTTGGCAAAGTTGTTGTCGTTTATATGAGTGATTCATTATCACTTATTGCATCTTTGGTTGATTCTATCTTAGATTTCTTTTCAACATTAATAATATTTGTTGCAAACAAATTTGCAATTAAAAAATCATCTAAATTTCCAGTTGGTAGAAAACAATTAGAACCAATTGGTGTTATGATTTTCTCTGTTGTTATGATTTTATCATTTGCACAAGTTTTAATTGAATCCGTAAAACAATTATTTGCAGGTGATACTGGAGAGAGTGTTTCATTATCAATGACAGCTATTATAATTATGATTGTTACAATTACAAGTAAATTTATGGCTTATATAATCTGTCAAAATATTAATAATTCATCAATTCAAGCATTAGTTGAAGATGCGAAAACTGATATTATTTTCAATGTATTTTCATTAGTTTTTCCAACTATCGGATTATTTTTCAAAATTTGGTGGATTGATGCATTAGGTGCATCATTATTATGTTTATATGTTATGATTCAATGGCTTCGAATTTCATTTGAACATATTGGACATTTAAGTGGATTACATGCTTCAAAGAAAGATTATCAACAAGTTTTATATTTGATTGTTAGATTCACTGATGAAATTGCAAAAATTAAAAATTATAGAATGTATCATATTGGTGATTTAGTTAATGTTGAAGTGGATATTGTATTAAAAAATTCTAAAATGTCATTAAAAGATTGTCATGATTTAGGTGAATCTCTGCAATATGCAATTGAAACATTACCTTATGTTAATCGTTGTTTTGTGCATTTGGATTACCGTGTACGTAATTATGTGGGGCATTTGTCATAACCTTTTTTTTGTATACTCATCTACTTACTATATTCTACTTGTTTTGTATTCATATTAACCTATTTTAACTAATAAAACCTATAAATAATATTGAATATTGTAGTTTAATAATAAAACGAATTCTCGCGTTTTAGGTGTTTTGCGTTTTTTGAGTGTTGTTGAGAGATGGGAGTTCATACATATTAGACATCGTGTTTGCGGTTACTTTTCTTTTTCTTCTTAGTTAGTAAACTACACTTTCTATTGCAGTATTTAAGCAATGACCGATTCAGATAGTATAGATATTCTAGCAGATTACAAACAGAAAGTTGCTAATTATCCAGGCGGCAAAACTTCTGATGAAAAGCTTGATTTCGAATCACTAAAAAATCATTATTTCGTGCAAGATGAAAAGAAAAGATTTGATGTTCAAGCAACTGCTAATAGATTTAAATATTTATTATCATTAAGTCCATTATTTAAGCATTTTCTTAAAGTTAAAGCGAAAAAAGATGATGATTTCCTTAAAGTTCTAGAAATAATTGAGAATGATTCAAATGTTCATCATCAGTTAAATGGTAATAAAAATAATGTTGATCATAGAAGACGTAGAACTGAAAAAGAAGAAGATGCTGAATTAATGAAGGATGAAGAAAATGAAACTGATGATAAAATACAAGAACTTGAACTGGAAGGCGAATTTACTGATTCAGGTTATGAATTTTCACAATCTCCAAGATATATTAATGGTTCTTTAAGACCTTATCAAATACAAGGTCTTAATTGGTTAGTTTCATTAAATACTAATGATTTATCAGGAATTTTAGCAGATGAAATGGGTTTAGGTAAAACATTACAAACAATTTCATTTTTAGGTTATCTTAGATATATTAAAAATATTAAAGGACCTCACATTGTTATTGTTCCAAAATCTACATTGGAAAATTGGCAAAGAGAATTTAGTAAATGGACACCAGAAGTTAAAACTTGTGTTTTAACTGGTGATCAAGTGACTAGAAATTCAATTATAAAGAATAATATTTTAAATTGTCAATTTGATGTTTTAATCTCATCATATGAGATTGTTATTAGGGAAAAATCTATTTTAAAGAAAATTAATTGGCAATATATTATTGTTGATGAAGCTCATAGATTAAAAAATGAAGATTCATTATTATCACAAATAATTCGTATGTTTCATTCTAAAAATAGGTTATTAATTACTGGTACTCCATTACAAAATAATTTACATGAATTATGGGCATTATTAAATTTTCTTTTACCAGATATTTTTTCAGATTCAACAACATTTGATGAATGGTTTTCAAATGATGAAGAAGAAAAAGAGTCTAATGATGACAATGAAAATGAAAATGATAAAAATATTAATAATGAAAATAATAAAGATAAAATTGTTCAACAATTACATCAAGTTTTAAAACCATTTTTATTAAGACGTATTAAAAATGATGTTGAAAAATCATTATTACCAAAACAAGAATTGAATTTATATGTTGGTATGACACCAATGCAAAGAAAATGGTATCAATCAATTTTAGAGAAAGATATTGATGCAGTTAATGGAGCAAATGGTAAAAAGGAAAGTAAAACAAGATTATTAAATATTGTTATGCAATTAAGAAAATGTTGTAATCATCCATATTTATTTGAAGGTGCTGAACCTGGACCACCATATACAACAGATGAACATTTAGTTTATAATTCACAGAAAATGTTAGTTCTAGATAAATTATTAAAAAAATTACGTAAACAAGGATCAAGAATTTTAATTTTTTCACAAATGAGTAGAATGTTAGATATTTTGGAAGATTATTGTGCATTTAGAGAATGGGGTTATTGTAGAATTGATGGACAAACTGAACATACAGATAGAATTATTGCAATTGATGAATATAATAAACCAGATAGTGATAAATTTATATTTTTATTAACAACTAGAGCAGGTGGTTTAGGTATTAATTTAACAAGTGCAGATATTGTTATATTATTTGATTCAGATTGGAATCCACAAGCTGATTTACAAGCAATGGATAGAGCACATAGAATTGGACAAAAGAAACAAGTTAAAGTTTTCAGGTTTGTTACTGAGAATGCAATTGAAGAAAAAGTTTTAGAAAGAGCATCACAAAAATTAAGATTGGATCAATTAGTTATTCAGCAAGGTAGAAGTGGTATTTCTAATAATAATGATAAGAAAGCATCAACTGCTAGTAATAAAGATGAATTATTAAATATGATTCAACATGGTGCAGCTAGTATTTTATCAACTAGTTATAATAATATTAATTCTAACCAAGCTAATAATAATGATAGTAATAATTATGAATTAAATGATGATGAATTAGATAAAATTTTGATGAAATCTGAAGAGAAAACAGGTGAATTAAAATCTAAATTTTCTAAACTTGGATTAGATGATTTACAAAATTTTAGTTCAAATAATGAATCAGTTTATGAATGGAATGGAAAAAATTTTCAAAAGAAAGAATTTAAAGGAGAATCAGGATTTGGTGGTGTTGGTAATGGATTTAATTGGATTTCATTAGCAAAAAGAGAGAGAAAGGGAAATTATTCAGTTGATGGATATTATAGAGAAGTTTTACAAACTGGTGGTAGAGTTGCGGCAAATAGTTCTAATAATAATGGTGAGCATATTACTAGTAATGATGATAATGATCTTAAACCACCAAAACATTTATCATTATATGATCATCAATTTTATAGTGATAAATTACATCAATTATATGAATTAGAATGGGCATATTATAAAAGAGTTTGTAAAATCAAAGCCAAAAATGAAAAGAATAAAAGTGAAGAAGATGTTATTATTGAACAAGCAATGATTGATCATGCGAGACCATTAACTGAAGAAGAAGAAGAATTAAAGAAAGAATTATTAATTCAAGGTTTTAGTAATTGGAGTAGAAGAGATTTTTTTTCATTTATTAGTGCCAATGCTAAACATAGTAGATATGCTTTAAAGGCAATTAGTGAAGAATTTAAAAATGATAAAACATATGAAGAAGTTAAAGAATATGCTGAAAAATTTTGGAATAATTTTAGAGATATTGAAAATTATGAAAGATATATTGGTCAAATTGAAGTTGGTGAAGATAAATTACGTAAAATACAACTTCAAAAGGAAGCATTAAGACGTAAAGTTGCTAGTTATGAATATCCAATGAGAGATATGGAATTTAAATTACCATATACTGCTACATCAAAAAAGGAATGGAATGATTATGAAGATAGATGGTTAGTAATCCAAATGCTACGTATTGGTATTGAAAATGATGATTTATTTGAACAAATTTTCAATGAGATACAATTCGGTAATAGTTTGGTAGTTGAAATGGATTTTTGGTTGCAAAGTAGAAATGTTGCAGAGATTGGCCGAAGATGTCAAACATTATTAGGTGCGATTGTAAAAGAAGCCGAGTTATTAGCGAGTGCTAAAGCTAAGGCCAAATCTAAAGCCAAATCTAAGGCCAATTCCAAATCTGTTAAATCTTCAAAGAAGCAATTGAAGACAAAGAAAACTACTACTAATACTACTGATAGTACCAATAAAGGCAGAAAAAGAGGACGTTCGGAAGTTGAAAATAATAAAAATAAAAATAAAAATAAAAAACGGAGATAACACCAACGGCAACATTAGTAAGAGGAAATGTTCGAGAATTTGATTGTTATTATTAATGTATGTATATGTATATGTGTGTGTATTGTTTATTCTAGTTCTTACATGACGTTTTTAATGACTTTAATGTGTATTATTTGATTATTAAACCAAAATATACTTACAGTTTATGATAATAATAATAATAGTAACAGTAATGTAATAATACTAATATAGTTATGATATAATAATAAAATAATATATGGCTTATGGTTTATGGCTATGTTTGTATGAGGTACGGGTACGTTCGTGTATAAAAAAAGGAGTGTTGCCGTTTTGTTATTCCGTTATTTATTGTTTTTATAATTCTTGTTTCTACTTGTTTCTGTTCTTTTTTGTTTCTAAATGTCATCAGTATTTAAGAATCAATACAAATCTCTCTCAACGGTAACACGAGCAATGTCCAAATTTTATACTTTCACACCAACTGCTAACAATGGTCAACCATTCCCATTATCAAATCTTGAAGGCAAAGTTGTTCTTATTGTTAACACTGCATCTAAATGTGGTTTCACTAAACAATATGATGATTTAGAAGCATTATACAAGAAATATCATGATCAAGGTTTAGAAATTATAGGTTTCCCTTGTAATCAATTTGCATCACAAGAGCCAGGTACATCTGAAGAAATTGCTGAATTCTGTAAAATTAATTTCGGTGTTACCTTCCCAATTATGAAAAAAATTGATGTTAATGGTGATCATGCTGATCCATTATATGAATGGTTAAAATCTGAAAAGCCAGGTTTACTTGGTTTTAAAGGTATTAAATGGAATTTTGAAAAATTCTTAGTTGACAAAAATGGTAAAGTCATCCAAAGATATTCAAGTATTAAAAATCCAGCTTCAATCTCTGGTGATATCGAAAAATTACTTCAATAAATAATTAATGGTGTATTTGAATTTATATTAATCTAATCTAATTTAATCTAATCTAACTTAATTTTTTTTTACTTATTTCTATGGTCATATCTTTATGCTTAAATATAGAAAAAATTTGACAGTATTTTGGTTTTTCGTATACATTTTTGTTTTTTTCAGTATTTTACTTGATTTAATATTATAGATTTACATAAACATAAACATAAACATATATAAATATTACGGTTTGGATAATAAATGACCCATTTTCTCTACTTTAGTTCTTAAGTAACCTTCAACTTCGGTAGATTGAATGCCTCCTTCTATACCTTTCCAAGCTAATGGAACCATTGGAACACGTTCACGAACATGAACTAATCTTTCTCTACCTTCAACAGCAATTATTTTATCTGGATTATTAGTCAATAAATTAATATCATTTAATCCTAAATCTACTAAAATTGCAGTTGCCATACCAAAACTACGTTTATCAGCTGGGTGTCGAAGTAATAAATTTGCTTGAACTGTATCAGCACCTAAATCTTGTAAATTATATGCTTTTAATTTTTCACCTAATCCAATACCTCTACCTTCTTGACGTAAATAAACTATACAACCATGAGCTTGTAATCCCATTAATCTACCAGCTTCATCAAATTGTTCACCACAATCACAACGTGCACTCCATGCAGTTTCACCTGTATAACATTCACTATGAATACGTACTAATGTAGGATTTATCCATGTTGTATCTTTATCTATTATTAAATCACCATTTTCTTTAAAATTTAATTTCATTCCAGTACTTTTATCAAAATCTGCATCTTTACGACCTGGATATAATTTACCAACATATGCACCTCTAATCATTCTATCATTTTGTGTTTCATTAGGTCTATATTTATATAATGATCTTGAACGTATATCTTCACCGAAAACTATTGCCAGATGTTCTTTATTATCCATATCATTTGAATATAAATGTAAAAAAATTTCAGGTCCTTGTGTAGTTGGAATACGAGCTCTTGCAATACATTGAACTTTTGGTAATACATCTGGCAGTAATCTTCTTTTTGCTTCTGCCTTAGGAACAGTATGAACAGGAGATTCACACCTATTTATTAATTCATGATCATTTTGAATATTGGCAATAATAGGATTTGATAATACTGGGGTTTTGCTAGTTGCTACTGCTGTCATTGTTTCTGAAATATCCTGATTGGAAACAGTAGGCGAAATAATTGGCATATTTTCAAAAATGTCTTCTGTCATGGTTGGTGAAGGGGAAAACTTATTCAATATATATATATATATATATATGTAAGTATATGTATGTATATAAGTAATGAAATATAAAAGTAAAAATGGTACAAATATTATATTATCAATAGTCAATTGGTATTACTATTATAAATAAAAAGTGTCCAATTCATGTTACTTTGTTCGCTGACTAATTTTGATATAATACAATGCAATACACAATATACGATACAATACAATTGTATTTCTCCTTTCTCTTTTTGCTGATTAATAGCTGATAATAGGATTTATCATGCTTAAATTTTTATTATCTTAGGAATTAATGATTATACATATTCAATTATGACAACTGAACAACAGACTTTACAGAGAAACAAACTATTAGGGGTGGGCATTTTTGCAGCTGCAACTTTGGGCTTCTTCCTTTACGCCAGAGCAAAGCCTGGGAAAGCCACACTGCCTGTTATATATCCGAAAGAATCAGCAACAGCTACTGGAAGAGTATTTCAAACAGTACATACACCAAAAGAGTTTGATATGTTACTTTCAACTCCAGCTGCATCTAGAGGAACTCTGTTTGCAACTTTTGTTAGACTTGGAGAAGAACCAAGTAATTCAATGGCTACTCATATGTGGGAAATAGTACGTAATGTAGAAACGCCAAATACGAGTACAGTTTGTGTCGAATTAGCTGGTGGAAGAAATAATGAATTGGTGCAAAGGTATATGGTTAACACAATTCCTTCCGTAGTTGCATTAAAAAAAACCTTGCCCAGTGACACTTATATCGATGATAAAGTTAAAAATAGTAATACAGATATCAATCATATTGATAAGGAAAAGCTACGTCAATGGATTTCAAATATTCTTACAAGATAATATAACATAATATAATATAATATAATAAAATAAAATAATGACAAGAAATGAATTTTTATAATAACCCTTTTGTTTTTTAATGATACTTTGTTTTTTAAATACCCTAACTAATCAATTAATTAATTAATTAACTCTCTTGCTTTTTCAATCTAGCTTCGATTGCACGGAATCTTTGTTCACGTAATACTTTCATTCTTTGCATTTCAGATAACCCACTAAGTTTTTGTTCTTCAGTGACCCTTAATACACCTGGTCCCGTAATTGTATTTCCTTTAGGTTGTCTGCTGTTCTCCTTGTTACGAAATTCATTAACAATCGATTCATGAGATTCTTTAAGTTCTTGCCTCTCTAAATTTTCTCTCTCTTCTTCTTCTTTCTTAATCTTACTCTTTGCATCTTCAATGTCTTGTTTACTCATACCACTTCCAATACGTGATTCATCCCAATCAATATTACAATCTTCACCTAAAATATTTCTTGCTAACTTAAATGCAAATCTAGTTTCTTTATCACCTGCAATTTCATACGCTGTTTTACCAATTGAATTATGAATATTTGGATTCGCATGTAATTGGACTATTAATGTTTGCACCATGAATGGATAACACTTTTTAGATGCATAATGAAGTAATGTTGGTGTATTCTTATATTGATCTTCAGGCTCTAGTTTGAAATCAACATCGATTTTATTTTTATTTTTCTTAATAAATGATATTAATGCAGGTGCTTTACTTTTCTTTATTAGTGTAATTAATTCATTTGTCGATTTAATTTTCTCCTCAAGTTCTTTATCATTATGTAAATTAGATTCTTTAGATTTATTTAATAATTCATCTCTTTTACGTTTTATTTCATTTATTGATTTTTCAACTTTTGGTAATTCAACAATTTTAAGATAAGATAACTCACACCATGATCTTTTCAATTCCATCGTTGTTGGTCTCTTCGTCGCAAAAGGTATCATTTTAATACGTTTATCACCTGTTTTAATTATCGCCTTTGAATCTTTTGGATCTCTAACAATTAATCCTATCCCTCTAGCATTTTTACCACCTTTACCTGAACCTCTAATAAAAATAGAATTACATTGATCAATTAATGGTTTCCATTCTTCCATTAATAATTCAATATCTGTACCTAATGCTTGTTCATTATATCTTCTTAAAGTTGAACCTGCAGAATTTGCCTTACCCTTTGCATCATCCATTGCACTTTGTGATCCACCTTGTTTACGACGTGTTGTATATCTATGAAATGTTTTATGTGCTAAAAATCTAACTGATTGTAATTGTAATTCTGTTAGACTGCCCTTATTACCCTTTGTTGAATGTGGTAAATGTGAAATAATTGCTCCTGCAAAATGACCTGATGAAAGCATGAATATAGCAGACATACCTGCTTGTATTGGGTCTTTTGGCATTGGATTGGTCGAATTATATGTAATAGATTTGAGTACTAATAATGGATCAAAATTTGGTGAATCTTTTGCATTTAAACATGTTTTATATATACCAAAGCAATTAGCATCATTTTTCAAAATTGATGATTTAAATAAAACTAATGGTGATTTTGTTGACATAAAGCTAATCGTTGATTCATAATTCTCATTATCTTCAACTTCCTTGACTGTAGATAATTGATCGTCATTTTCAGACCCAGCTTCTGAATCTGATTCCGCTGATTCAATATCTGAACCTTCATTGTCTGTATTATTACTATTATCATTATCACCGCTATTACCATTGCCACCTGAATTTTGTTGTGGTTTTGATATCCTTAAATTTGATAAAGTTGTATTAATGCTATCAATATTGCGTGCTTTGGGCTGCACAATTACAGGCTCAACAAAAATATTAGAATCATTAGAATTAGTTTTAGATTCTTCAACTTCATCTTTTCGACGTTCGATAAATTCATTATATGATTTTTGTTCAAATGTAAGTGAATCAAAATAAAGTGTATGTAATGATTCTAAAATGGCAGGATCCAAATTGTAAATATATCTCTTGGTATATGGGATTTCTTCAGACATAATTTCTATATTATATTACACCAAAATTTTCAAGGTTCAGAGAAGACATAAAACAGGTGCAAGAGAAAAGAGAATTTAGGAACATGAATATGTGAAAAATACTCAACCAGATTTGAAATTTTTATTTTTCGAATTCCGGTCCTTAAAAACTTCTTTTTGTTCAAGTTTTTTTATTTTTAAAACCCAGAGACGTTTGGGAGAATCTTCGAAATGAGTCACAGTCTACACAGGAAAGCATTTTTTAAAACTGACTCACCTCCATGTTGTCTTCGTATCAACCCACTAGATCCATCAATCGTATATTTTGGTACTTATACTCTTATTCAGGGAAATCAGCGTAAAGGTTCTATTGAAATTTGGAAATTAAATGAATCTGAGTTGAACTCAACAAACTTCGACGTCCCAGATGATAAAGATATAAATGTAAACGCACTTGCGATCAAAGGTGAACATCTTAAAACCATTAACACACATGGTGCTGTTCTTGATATTAAATTTGACAATAAATCAATTAATTCATCAGATGAATCATTACTTTTATCAACTGCACATTCTACCGGTAATGTTACATTTTGGAAAATAAATAAACAAGATCCGTTAGATATAAGTGAAATTATAGATATACAATTATTTGATGAACCTAACTCTGAATCTGATGAAACATTAATTACGTCGATTAATTTTCATCCAAGAAACACATATCTATCATTTACTACAACTACTGGATATGTTGGATATTATGATTATGAAAAATTTCCATCACCTGAAGAAATGAATCTTTTTGAGACAAAACACTCCTTAGAAGCTTGGTATGCAGATTGGTGTCATCTATCACCGCTTGATAATGTTATTTTCAGTGGTGGTGATGATGCACAATTAATTGCACATGATATAAGGGCTCCATTTCCTATATTCACAAATTCAAGAATTCATGAAGCTGGTATAGTTTCCATTCTTACAGCTAGAGATAATTGGTGTAAAAACGTAACTGATCCTTATATTATTTGGACAGGTGGATATGATGATCAACTTTGTGTTTTAGATTTACGTGCTGGTTCAAATACTGGGGGTACTTTGATTCCTGGATTACCACCATTGGTCAAAGAGAAGCATAATCTTGGTGGAGGAGTTTGGAGATTGATCCCATCTCCTAAAAAAAATGATCATCGTGTATTTACATGTAACATGTATGATGGTGGTAGAACTGTCTCTTATGATCCAGAAACGGCAGGAAATCTTGAAGTTACAAGTTTCTACAAAGGTGACCACTCAAGCATCACTTATGGAGGCGATTGGGTGGAAAATACAGCAGTCAGCTGTAGTTTTTACGATAATGTCGTCCAAGTTTGGGATGTTTAGTCTTAACTTTTCTATATATTGCTCTACAAATTAATTTAAATATAGACATTTTTTTTTAATATTTGCCAAAAACAAATGAAACAAGCGGTTTCTCTTTGTCTTGTCCGTTCAGCAATGTATTTAGAATTTCATCATCTGTTTCAAGCCTTTCTTGAAATATGCCATGAATGTGTCTATATCCTTTCATGCAACGACGAAGTTTTTTACGTTTCATATTCAGTGAATCATCTGCTGATCCATCGATAGAGTATTTTTCTGAAAATTCTAATGCTGACATAAAATTCTTCTTTTCTGAACTAACCTCATCAGCTTTACTAACTTCTTCTTCTCTCCCTGTTTCCTCTTCTTCCTCCTTCTCTTTTTCAGAATCATCATTATAAAATTTCCCATCAATCATGACGCTACCATTACCCTTGCATTCACAACACATTAATTCATGAGTATTACAATATTGATTACTTTTGATCCTCTCAAATTGTATTGTGAAAATGTCTTTTATGTCAGATCTATCAAACAATTCTTTTTCACCACCTTTTTGGTCTACAAATTTATCACTTAGATCCTGTTTAACCAACTGCCTTTGAAAAATCTTTTCATCAATACATCCATTGGTCAAAAGTCTATAAATTTTAACGTTTCTTTGTTGGCCATCTCTATGAATTCTTGCGACAGCCTGTAAATCAACAGCTGGATTCCAATCATTATCAAATAAGATTAAACGAGATGCTCCAATAAGATTCAATCCGACACCACCAGCTTTAGCACTTAACAATAATGCAAAACTTTTTTTACTATCTGATTTATTGAAAGTGTTAACAATTTTACCTCTTTCGCTGGAAGGTGTTGAACCATCAAGTCGTAAGGATGATAGATTTAAAGATTTGAAAATTGACTCAATAATATTTAATGTAGATGTAAAATTTGAAACAATAACGACTTTTTCATCACCATCATTATGTAGTAAACCTAAAAGCTTTATCAAAACTAAAATTTTACCACTTTTAACTTTTTTACCTAATTGATTACGGAATTCCACATCATCATTAGAATTTGAAGCTCTTTCACAAATTTCAAGAAAAAAGCCATCATCTTTTAAAAGAGAAGGTGAATTACAAATTTTCCTAAATGTGTTTATTAAATTAAAAGATGAAGCTCCAGTCGATTCAGATTCAGTATTCATAAATTCTTTAAATTTTCTAGTTTCAATAACAGTCTTGAATAATTGTAATTGAAGAGCGGTAGGTGGAACAAAAATAATATAATCTGATCTTTTGGGTAAATATTTAGTAAGTTCGACATTTGATCTTCTTATGATGAAACTATTTGTTAGTTCTACTAACCTTTTTGATTGTTCTCTTCCTTTTCTAGCAACAATATCGCTTAAGCAATTAGAATCCCTCGATTCTAAAATTGGTTTGATAAAATTTTTTTGAAATGATTTTAAATCACCTAATATCCCTGGATTTGAAAAATTTGCCATCATATAAAACTCAGTAAGATCATTTTGAATTGGAGTTCCTGTTAATAAAATCCTCCTTCTAATATTAAAACTTTCTAATGTTTGCATTGCTTTGCTTGCGCCACTTTTTAATCTGTGGCCTTCGTCACAAACTAATAAATCAAATTTTACTTCAGCTAAGTAATCAGACATTGTTTGCATTTTTTCATATCCCATAATCATAACTTGATAAACTTTATTTTTACCAAATAATTTAATATCTTGTTTTTCATCTTGATATTTATTATTATTAATAGACAACACGCCTAACCTATTCATTCCTAACCACTTAGAAAATTCATTTTTCCAATTATTGACTAAACTTACGGGACAGCAAATTAAAACCTTTTCAATTACTGGTTTGGAGCCGACAATGGGTGATTGTCTCAATAAGGTCCAGATCAAAGTTATTGTTTGTAGAGTTTTACCTAGGCCCATTTCGTCAGCTAAAATCGCACCTCTCATATCTTTATTATTCAATCCCATCAAACATCTATAGAGAAATTTAACACCTTCTCTTTGATGAGGTCTTAATTTGCAAGACAAGGAGGGATCAACGACAACTTTCTTAGGTATTTCTGATTCATCTATACTTCGTGGTGGATCGGGCATGAATAAAGGATCAGGAATATTTGATATGTCATATAATAATGTGTCAGTGGATTTTTTCTGTTTTATATTCGTAGATTTAGTCACAGATGATTTGGATTTTTTAGTACTTACTTCAGTGATATTTTTCCCTTTTCCTAATTTCTCAGTTGATGGTGATATTCTGTTGATATTAATATTGTTTGGCTTATTGATCAAAGGAGATTTGAATTTCGTAACAGTGGAATGCAACACAGTACTTGATTGTGAAGGCATGCTTGGTAAGTTCAGCTTGGGTTGTTTTGAATTAATGATTTCCTCGTCTAATTGGAATTCAAAGCCTGAACATCTAAATTCATTCTTATAAATAACTTTGTCAGCGTCTTTTAATTTTCCAATTACCAATCCATCTTCATTTTTAATAATTGCAAAATTTTTGGACAAATTCAATATTAATTCGCCATCTCCTTCCCATGTTTTGTGTTTTTTATTAGAATATTTCCTATATAAAACATTATATTTCTTTGAAAAATGTTTTTTGGTGGATGATTGAGCCGCTGGAAGATTTACGTGTAGAATAGATTCTTGCTGAGAGCTTGATGGTGACACGCTTACCGTTTGTTGATGTACTTTCACCAAAGACCTTTTACGGTAATTTTTAAAAGAGGTATTCAGGTTCATATACTTCCTGCGTTTCTATATATTTAGAAAAAGTAACTTAAAACAGAAAAGAATGCTTAAAATAATTCAAATCAAAAATTGCCAATTACCGTGTTAGTGTTTGTTGACATTCTCGCTTTGTCTTTTTTCGCTCATTTACCTTTTATTTTTTATTTTGCTTTGTTTAAGTAAGTAATTAAAGTAACAATAAATAATAATATAAGTAAACAGTTGATAGTTTTCTATTTTTACTTATTCAGATAACTATTTATATTCTATATCTATCCTATAGGCTCAGATCTTCTTTTTTTTGGTTTTTTCATCTACCGTATTATCACAAAGGCGGTCATGGACAATACGAGAGACACATTGCGCACTGCAAACACAGCTAACCATTCCGCCTC